>JAWQEG010003164.1:0-85000 GCA_033782935.1 Petrolisthes cinctipes
AATGAATGAATGAATGAATGAATGAATGAATGAATGAATGAATGAGTGTTGTGTTACAGTAGGTGATGTGTTTTGGATGTGTTGATATGTGATGTACTAATATATGTTGTTGTTGTTGTTGTCAGGTACAACTATGGCCCCCGTGGCAGGGACCCACTACCCATCCGTATTATGACCAAGACAGAGAGCAGCTTGTTGTACCCTGGTGTTGCTCACTCGTGGCTGTGTGATGGTAAGCTGCTACGACTACTGGAGCCTCTCGCCCCGGGCAACACACCACTCTTCCAGGATCAGTGGAAGCGAGGCCAGCCGGTCCTGGTCTCTGGTGTGGGGCAGAAGCTCAACCCTGATCTATGGAATCCACAGTCATTTTCCAAGGACTATGGAGATATAAAAAATGACCTAATTAACTGTCTAACCGGAAATATTGTTCCCAACCAACCCATGAAGAAGTTCTGGGAAGGCTTTGAACATTATGGTAAGCGGCTGAAGGACGATAAAGGTCAACCCATGGTGCTCAAGTTAAAAGATTGGCCACCTGGTGATGACTTTGCTGAGATGTTGCCCTCCAGGTTTGAAGACTTGATGAGTGTCCTACCAATGGGTGAATATACCAGGAGGAATGGTCGCCTCAACTTGGCTGGTCGGCTACCTGAGTGTTTTGTGAGGCCAGACCTGGGACCCAAGATGTATATAGCGTATGGGTCGGCTATCCATCCCAACAGGGCCTCAACTAACCTTCACCTGGATATCTCAGATGCAGTCAATGTTATGTGTTATGTTGGTGTACCTAAAGATGCAGACTATGAGGAACATATTAAAGGTGAGTTCATTCATACACGTTAATCTTCATTTTTACTGCAGTCACCATTTCTGACAGTTTGCAATTGATTGTGGAATATTTTTTATATACTGAAAAAGAACTTCTGTTATTACTTTTTCTTCTCTTTAATACCATTAGTTCTGTGTTGATGTGGAAGCACTGGTATTAAAGAAAGTAAACAAAGAAGTAGTAAGAACATAGTTTGAAGTACTGGCAAACATTTTATTTAATACTCTTAAGAAGAAGGAAAAAGTATTTAAGTACTGGTCTGCATTTTTCTTGTTACTGTGGGAACAAAGGACATTTTTCACGTACTGTCCTGCATTTTGTTTATTACTTTAAAAAGGAGGAATAAGTGTATAAATATTGGCATTTGTTTTGTTTGTTACAAAGTTTGTTCATCACCAACAGAGGCACTGAAGGCCATAGACGAGGCTGGGTGTGACATCCTGACGCGGCGTCGAGTGCGTGAGAAAGAGGAGATCCCCGGAGCACTGTGGCACATCTACCACGCCCGGGACTCGGACAAGATCCGCGACCTGCTCAACAAGGTGGCCATAGAACGCGGGGACAAGCTGGAACCTCACCACGACCCCATACACGATCAGGCCTGGTACTTGGATGGACCGTTGAGGGAGAGGCTATACAAGGAGTACGGGGTGGAGGGATATGCCATCATACAATGTTTAGGTGATGCCATGTTCATCCCTGCAGGAGCTCCTCATCAGGTAATGATGTGTGAGATAATAGTGTGTGTGTGTGTGATAATAGTGTGTGTGTGTGTGATAATAGTGTGTGTGTGTGTGTGTGTGATAATAGTGTGTGTGTGTGTGTGTGATAATAGTGTGTGTGTGTGTGTGTGATAATAGTGTGTGTGTGTGTGTGTGATAATAGTGTGTGTGTGTGTGTGTCAGTAAGGGTTGTATACAAGAATATCTGTAGTGTTGTATGGATTGTATACAAGAATAACTGTAGTGTTTGTTGTATTATATTGATTATTATTATTAATATGGATTAAGGGGAGAGTTTGGTATTGGTAAATCTGGAGCAACTAAATCCTCCAAACTATTCCAAGCAACAGAACACCATTATTTTTGCTCTTCTGGTCCTGTTTCCTGGCATACTTTGGAGGAATTAAGGCACTCCAATGTACCAAAAAAAGAATGACCACCTTAATGCTTTGTTTGTGTGTGTGTGATGTCCCTCCTCTATCTCATTAGTACAGGTGCATTGTAACCCTAAATATTATACAGTATATTATGTCCCAAGTGTTGTTCTATATTATTAGGTAAAGGACAGTATTAATATATTTAGTTATGTATAGTACTATTAGTTATGGAATAATAATACAGTTAATAGTGAGCTTGTTGACAATATGTTACAATTACTCTCCCCAATATCCCTGCTTGTTGTAAAAGGGCACTAAAAGGGGTTTTCACTTCTCCAACTGTCCCTTTTATTCATCTGTTTCCTTTTGTGTGTCTTCCTCGGGTGCCATATGACCTCGCTGTTGCGGCGCCTAGTATCAATATCAATCAGTCAATACTATACTATACTTTTCCTTACCTTTGTAGGTTAGATAGAATAGCAAACTCAGGCAGCCTTGAAAGGACCAGTAGGTCTGTTGCTGTTTGAATGTCCTTTATAATCCTTTGTAATAAATACTCTTGCTTTCCACAGGTGAGAAATCTACACAACTGTGTGAAAGTTGCCGAGGACTTTGTCTCCCCAGAAAACGTGTCTTACTGCTTCCATTTAACCCAAGAGTTCCGCCATCTTAGTGACACACACACCAACCACGAGGATAAACTACAGATCAAGAACATTATTTACCATGACATGAAGGACGCCATGGCCTGCCTTATGGCCGCCAGTAAAGAAATACAAATAAAGAGTGAAGTGGAGGAAAGTGTTGAAAAGAAAGTGAAGGAGTCAGACTCATGAAAATAGCTCAAGTGTGTAGATGTTTTGGTTGAAGTGGTGACTGGTGGTGGTGGTGGTGGTGCTACCAGTGTGTTTACTACTACTACTACATAGTGTTATATGTACTACTCGGACTACTGTACTATGAGTTGTGAAGTGAAGTGACACATAATGGTGGGACAGTGGTCTTGTTCTGCTGCACATCAAATACTTTTAAAGTAAACCAACTTTTCAGTGGTCTCAAAAGCTCTTGTTTTTTATACAAAATAGGTTTCCTAATTTTGAGTGCAAATATTCTATTCCACTTTCAACTTTAAGAGAACTGTGAGGATTTCTGTGGAACACAAAACCAGTCCATTATCATTTTGATGTTTATTAACAAAGACAAGTAAGGTAAGTAGATATGGTGTAACTATTTATTACTCATATACAATGTACTAATCACAGTGGACCTACACTGTTAAGGACCCACAAGTAATCTCCCATGTATCCACGGTGTACCGGTACTTAAAAAAATAAACTGCCAGTGAAGTCAAAACCCGAGGAATTGCACTGCACGCTGGACTGTGCATTGACCAAACCTCAAAACCTCACCAATGAGGGCAAACCAGGAGGTGGTGGTGACCTGACCTGACCTGACGTGGGACAAACCTGGGTACCCGCGAGAGTGACATGGGGCGTGTGTGTGTGTGTGCGTGTGTGTGGGGTCCGTGATGGCCCAGGAGACAGTGCTGCCAGTGTGGGAGGTGTGGGCTTTTGTGGAACCTCTGATCTATACAGTAGTCCGTGGGGGAGAATTGTGACCGGCCGATAAAGCTCCCTCTCTTCCCCCTTCCATGCTCTTTATTCTTTTTATCCATTAACTAAACAAAACCATAATATTAATAATGTATCTCTGTAGCAATCTCTGTATTATCTGTCTGTTGCACACGTGTAAGAAGTTTACAAACAAAAGCCCCTCAGGCCTCTTCCCTTTTTATGCCAAGGCCAATGGGTGCTACAATCTAAATAGACGGGTTGGACTTGCCCAGTTGTAGCAGGGCGGGGCAGGGCAGGGCAGGGCAGGGCAGGGCAGGGTTAGGGTTCAGGGTAGGGTAGGGCAGGGAAGGCCACAGTGTATTCCCAAATAAGACTACAGGAGCCAATTCTACAACGACCTTCTCTTTATATAAGCTGCCCAAGTTGCTCCATTATCCACCATCCTCCTTATCATCCTTCTCATCCTTCTCCTTCCTTCCTTCCCACCCTCCCTCCCTTCCTCCTCCACCTCCCTCACTCCCTGTGGAAGAAAACCATTAGAAGAAGAGAAAAACAATATAAAAAAAACAACAAAAAAACATGATATAAAAAGTACCATGTCAAGTTTCATTTTGTACATTGATCTCATTGTTGGTGTATATGTGAGTAGTAGTATTGAGGGATGGATGTTACTCGTAGTGTGTTTCTCACGTCATGTTGTTGCCGATTATTATTATTATTTTTTTTTTGTTTTTGTTTTGAATACCGAGAAGTCTGTGTGTGTGTTTCATTTGGAGACGCCGAATTCTTTAATTTTCGTTAAAGAAAGAGAGGAAAAAAAAAAAAAAAAACACAAGTGATAGGCATATTGTTGCCATGATACATTTCTTTTACTAAAAATTTGCCACTTTAAAAAAACAAAATAAACAAAAAACGAGATAATTTATTATTTGCTTGTGAAGTGTGGGCGGATGTAGAAATGTATATTGGCGTAGGTGTGTAGTGTGTTGGGAGAAGGGGGGGGGGGAGGTGTGCGGCCCAGAGAAAAAACAAACCCCCCCCAAGGACTGCCCAACACCACCTCACTGCGATGACGCAAACTCCACTACTTTTTTGTACTGTCAATATGTAAACAGATCACAATTTGAATAGTAAAAATGATGCCATGTTGGTCTTTGTTAATCCTTTATAATATATATATACTATTTTAATTAGTAGTAAGTAAGTAGTAAGTGATGGTCAAGTGATAATGTGGTTACTCGACTATAATTATCTGCCCAAATTTTAGTGTATTTATTTATTTATTTTTAACTTTGTTTTGTAATTTATTTATTTATATTTATATTTGTTTATTGTTTTATTTATTTTATATTTTTATTATTACTATTATTATTATTATTATTATTATTATTTTTATTTTTTTTATTTTATTTTATTTTTTTTTCCCTGGTAAATATATACTGATTTTCTTACATGACCTTCAATACACACATACATTCCATTGTTTTTAATAAGTTGCTGATAAATCCCAGTAGTTGTGTAAAAAAATGTTTGGTATAATTTGTCTTGGATTGCATTACATTTATCAAAAAGCCAAGAAATTAATTGGGAAATAATAATAATAATAATAATAATAATAATAATAATAAATTTTGTACAGTTGGTCACAGGAATTTGTACACAGGCTCATCATGAAGTGAGGTCATTATTGTTGAAAGTGAGGTCATTATTGTTGAAAGTGAGGTTATTATTGTTGAAAGTGAGGTCATTGTTGTTGAAAGTCGAGGTCATTGTTGTTGAAAGTCGAGGTCATTGTTGTTGAAAGTCGAGGTCATTGTTGTTGAAAGTGAGGTCATTGTTGTTGAAAGTTGAGGTTATTATTGTAGAAAGTTGAGGTAATTGAAGTGAGGTTGTTATTGTTGAAAGTGAGGTCATTATCGTAAGGTTATTGCTGAAAGTACTGCAGTGAATGGTCTACCAAGTGATTTAGTAATTGCAAAACAACAAATCTATCATTATGTTGTGTTTCAGTTACATAGGGTCGATTCCACAGAGGTATTAGTTTGTTAGCTTCCTAACCAACCGCACTTGTAAGGCTTCATTATTTTCTAAAAGCTGAGTATGTATCCACATTCACAAAATGTATCCAACAGTTAGATATTAATGATGATCACTGTATAGTTTACTCACCAAATTCATTAAATAATTCACCCATTAGTCATTTACACGGCTGAGATTCCTTCGTTTGCGTGCTTACAAACCACTACCAACCACTGTGGAATCGACCCATAGACTTATATTTTCCGTGTGTATGTGAACCTTGGAAGTGTAGTGTGTGTGTGTGTACGAATTCATGAGGCCGACTGTACTAGGCAAGAGTTACTGATTACCATAGAGGGACGGGCATCATCTTTCCCCTGGGGCTGTACCACGAATTCATGTGTCCATCTGTACATTTGGCCTCGGGAATTCATATACACTACTGTGACATGAAGGGTACGTAACAACTGGAATATTTAGTACATTAATTTCTTACCACCAAACTTTTCTAGTAATGTTATCTGGCACATACTTGGATCACTCAGTAGAACAGTGCCTACAGTGTGTACAGCCACAATCAAATATCCACCAACACTTTCCTTCCATCGTAGTAAATATCTTGGTAATAAAGAACAACACGTGTATGATTTTGCAGCACCTCATCATAATAATAATTGAGGGGGTTGAGTTGACATAAGGTGTTGTTGTATGATTATATTTTGATATGATACTGATTTATTTGCACGATGGAAGGAAAGTGTCTGTGGATATTTGATTGTGACTGTACAGAATAAAGACCCCTTGTATCCAATGCTCTGTGTACGAATTCCTGAGGTTGACTACTGTACATTGGAGTGTCTTTTGATTCCTCTAAAGTATGAGAGTTAAAAGGGCCAGATGAACATATAAAATGGTCATCTGTTGCTGGGAATAGTTTGAAGGAATCAGTTACTACAGATTTACCAACACTGTACCATCCCCCTCCCCTCCCCCTTAATGCACCTGATAATGACGTGTGTGTCTGTGTGTGTGTGTGTGGTACAGAGTTATATTCAGGTTAATTTAGTATCATTTTATTTTTAGTAAGTACTTGTCATGAGTTAGGGGGACAGAGCAATGTTGGTATAGCTGCAGCAACTGATTATTCCACAAACTATTCCAAGCAACAACAGTCCACCATTATTATTGTTCATTTGGTCCTGTTTCCTGGCATACTCTGGAGGAATCAATATACCAAAAATGTATTCTCTCTACATGTTCAAACCATCTCAATGTATTACACTTCACTCTCTCAACCACTCCACATTCAATACCAATTGCCTTCTCACTCATACCACATCTCTCATACACACACTCATTACTTTCTCCATCCCACCTAGAAACTCCACATGCTCCTCTCAAGTAACTCATTTCCACAGCACCTATTCTAGACTGATGAGCCCTACTCCATGTCCATGTCTCTGATGCATAATAATGTCAGTGTTGGCAGGAATATACTATTTTGTAGTCCCCTTTTCACTTCCAGTACACACTCTAAAAAGAAGTACAGTACTATCAATGAACACTAAGCATAAATTTTCTCCTTGTGGACCACACAGGGAAGGTCACCATAATATTACCCATTATGCATCTAGGCCTACTGTATACCTAACTATTAATTTCTTTATCTTCTTATTCATCTTATTATTTATTTATATATGTATGTATTTATTTTCTGTAGAGTGTACATCAACAGTCCCACACACCTAAAACCATAAAATGAGTGTAACAGTATGTACAGTTGGCAACAGGAATTCTTACACAGGCCCTATGGAAAGAGAGGTCATGATTCGGGAAATACCGGTACTACTAATGAATGGTCTACCAAGTGACTCGGTGGTTAGTAAAACAATAAACCTAATAATGATGTTGTATAACTTGTATTGCAGCTATGTATAGTCTTAATGGAGTGGTAATTCACAATGACGTGAAGAGCAGCATCCTGAGAAAACCCAATTTTTTTTTTTTTTAGACAGAATAAATACTTTCTCTCTAAGAAAGAATTGGGTTTTTCTCAGTATAGTCTTACATTTCCTATGTGTTGTAAGCCCTCAAAACCAACAACGTAAACGAATTCATGTGGCCAACAGTACATAGAGACCTGCTCGATCCTATGATGATGTGGGCAGTACCTTTAATTAATGGTTTGGGCACACCTTCTGCCCCCAGACACACCCTTTCAACTCTTCCAACTGTCCCTCCATTCCTTCTATTTTCTTGGTGTTGTTGAAATTCCTCAAGCTGTCTGGCCGAGCAGTCCCGTTTTCTTGGTGTTTGCTGTCCCACCTCAATATCACCTCCCTGTCCTTCCTTTCCTTCTATTTCCTTCCCCACCTCTCTATCACCTTCTCCCTGTCCCTCCTTTCTTTCTATTTCCTTGGTGCTTACTGTCCCACCTCTATCGATCTTTAGGACCGTATTCAAGAAAGTTTGGGATGCATACGATGACGTGGTACCGGTACGATGGCTCCATAGACAAACAAACAAACAACAGAGCAGTCATACAGTATCACACCATCGTATACACTACGGATGTTCTTGAATACAGCCATGAGTGTTACGCCCGTGTTGCACAAAAATTGGAGGCTTCTGATTCCTCCTAACTCTATATACCACGAAACAATCTATAAAGGCCTTCCCTATAGGTGGTGTTTCTCTGCAGTAATTGAAGGACTCATTTGCCTCCAATTTTCTAACTACACAGCTAGCTAGGGTTCCTTAAGGAGATAATTCACTTTTGGTACATTGGAGTGCCCAGATTCCTCCAAAGTATGCCAGGAAACGGAACCAGCAGATGAACAAAGATAATGGTGTCCTGTTGCTTGGAATAGTTTATTAATGGAGGAATCAGTTGCTCCAGATTTACCAACACGTACTGTAGTTCCCCCTTAATTAAATCCACACGGAAATAATTAATCGCATGAAGAATATTCCCAGAGTAAAAAATGGAAATATCTAACGGAAATATGTGCTCGTGTATGATAATTGGAGACTTCTGATTCCTCCTGACCATGCCACAAAACTAGCTCCTTCCATATAGGTGTGTGTTTTGTGGCAATATTTGAAGGACTCGTATATCTCCAATAGGGTCCCTTAATTAAGGCAACTTCTTTTTGTGAAATTGGAGGACTCGCACATCCTCCAAACTATACAAAGAAACTTTACCACGGTTATTACCCGGTAGTATACCCAGGTTAGGTCCCGGTAGTCTGCCCAGGTTAGGTCCCGGTAGTCTGATGTGGTCAAGGTAAGGTCAGGCTCGTTTCTTACCGGTATAGTTTGGAGAAATCATCAGACAACTGACTATTCACCAATATTCAAGAGTAATAAACGGGGAATATTAGGAGGCAAACAGCAGGGAAATAATAAAGTTTTAATAACAAATGATGCCAAGTGGACCTGGTAACACTGAAGCATCAAGTGGACCTGGTAACACTGTATAGTCTAATGGCCGCCCCCACCTGTGTTTGTTTACATTTGTGTCACACCAGTAAATTAACACTAAAAAATAAAAAATGACAGGTTTGGATAATTTCTGGACGGTTTTGATTGGTAAGTTTGTTTTGTTTTGTCAATATACTTCTTTAGAATGTATTTGTGTTGTTATAACGAATAATTTATGTGGATATAACGAATATTTATATGAATTTGTTGAGTAAATGGTAAGTTTTGGTTGGTAAGTTTATGTTTTGTTTTTCAATATACTTTAATTTAACGTTAGAATGTAATTGTGTTGTTATAACGAATAATTTATGTGGATATAACGAATATTTATATGGACAGTAAGTTTTGATTTGTAAGTTTATGTTCTGTTTTTCAATATACTTCTTTAGAATGTATTTGTGTTGTTATAACGAATAATTTATGTGGATATAACGAATATTTAACTTATATATATGAATTTGTGGAGTAGATAATAAGTTCTGGTGGTAAGTTTACGTTCCATTCGTCAATTCCCTTCTTGGTAATTATCCAGTATATTGCTGTTTACAATTACGATGTTTTTACCTCCTTTACCCACTAATTTATAACATTCTAAAACACTTTTTGGTATTTATTGAAAAAATTACCGTTTTGTAGCAGTGTTGCCAGATCCGGCTAGGTCCCAGTATTTTGCCCCGGTCATTTCCTGTACTTTACCACGGTTATTTCCCGGTAGTTTGCCCAGGTTAGGTCCCGGTAGTCTGCTGTGGTCTAGGTTAGGTTAGGTAAGGTCAGGTAAGGTCAGGCTAATTTCAAAATGTCCCATTTGAATATGCTCTATCTTGGAAATGGGGCATTTGTGGAGGAAATGCCATAGAAGAAAATAGTCTTAGAATGGTCTAAATAAGTGGGTAATGAAGGTAGAAAAACCGTACCCAATAACGGTAATTCTTTCAATATTTACCGAAATTAACCTGACCTTACCTAACCTAACCTAGACCACAGCAGACTACCGGGACCTAACCTGGGCAAACTACTGGGACTTAACCATGGTAAAGTACTGGGACCTAGCCGGATCTGGCAACACTGCTACAAAACTGCAATATAATAGATAAATGCCGAATATTTATATGGATTTGTGGAGTTGATATACTGAATATTTATGTGGATTTTGTTGAGTAAATATTAGGTGTGTAATTCCTGTAGTGGTGTGGGCAATACTTTAAGGGTTTTGGCGCCCCTTCGGCCCCAGCTACTCCCTTTCAGTTCTTCATTTGTCCCTCTTTTCTTTCTATTTCCTTCCTGTTTGCTGTCACACCTCTCTATCGCCTTCTTCTGGTGCTATATGACCTCACTGTTGCGGCGCCTAATATCAATCAATCAATTGTTCTCTCTTCCAAAACATGAAAAAATTTGGACCTTACTAATTTAACTAACATAACATAACTCCTCAAGAATGTCGGCCAATGATATATATATATAGATTTATGTTTATTAGTCGAGTACAAAGCTGGAGAAGACACTATTGACTGGGTATTGTCTACAGTAAGAGAAATAGGGGTATTGTACAGGCACATGTCTATAATCACTACCATCATTGTTTTTATGTCAAATACATTTCTTTGTACATGTACGTCATTTCCTCATAGGTTATTTCCGTCGCAAATGCATAGCTCTCATGATACAACTGCCCTTAATTGATTCAATGTTTCTTTATCAGCGGGATGTACAGCGGCCATATGCGCGTGGATGGCCAATCAGTGTGCTTGATTATTGCACCTCAATTTCAAATCAATGACATCCCTTTGTACCAAGTGTCCGTCTGTCCTCGAACATATTCTTCAGCACTGTTTTGAGAATAATAAAGCCAGTTTTGACTTTTCACGCGCCCACCGAGTGCTACCGACGTCAGTAAACTGTCCCCTTGTATTTATCGATAGGACAATCTAATCTTGAATAAAAAGGTACAATACGTATAATACCAATTCAAGATGGCGACCAAGTATATACCTCGACCTGGTAGATTGCTAAGGTTAGCTCCCAGTAGTCTGCCCCTGGTTAGGTCCCGGTAGTTTGCTGTGGTCCTGGTTAGGTCAGGTCAGGTCAGGTTTACCTAATTCTATTTAATGCGTTATAGTGTTTTTGAGATGAATCTGTAGTTAAATCTGACGAATATGAGTGTTTTCAGAGATTGGGTGGAGGGAGGGGGGGGTGATACCCATATCTCCGAAAAACTAATTTACAACGGATGTGAACAAATGATTTTTTAAAAACACACTATTAAACATTACATTTTGACACCATTGAATCGAAAAGACATACCGGTATGGACAAGCGCCCGTATATTACCGAAAAAGGTATATGCTGACTATAAACCACTATACCATAACTTAAAACTTAACCTATCCTATGTGAGTGAATTATTGTATACAAATTACCACAATGGGATTTCTAAATGTTTCTCTAACAAATTAATGTGCTATTATTTTGTGGTACAGTATTGTTTGAAGGAATCAGTAGCCCTCCAATTTTCCCAAAGTATATAGTCCCCTTAAGTTTGTGGTATGTTGAGGTGGATTATATTTTGTTGGTTTTCAAAGATTGATGGTTTGAGATGGGTTTGGTCTGTGATGGTTTGACATAGGTTAGTTTGTGATAATGTGAGGTTGGTTCGTTTGTGGTGAGATAGTATTTAAAAAATCATTACAGCAGAGAAATTTATCCGAGTTGAAAGCAAACAAATATAGTCTCATTACTTAATTAAGAAAGGAAATAGGCAAAACCCACTAAACTATAAGCCTGTATCATTCATAAGTGTTTTGAATCAATGAATTAAGTGATTTTAAAAAATCAGCTAATTTAGTGCATTTTAGAAAGACTATCAGCAAATTAAGTAATTTTAAAAAATTAGCAAATTAAGTGCTTTTTGAACATCAGCAAATTAAGGGATTTAAAAAAAAATAGTGAATTAAGTATTTTTCTAAAATCAGCTACAGATCCTCTTCTTGAAGTCTGATGTGATCTGTTTCATGAAGTAGTTTGGAGGTATCAGTAGCTCTCCAAATTCCCCTAAAAAATTACCCTCTTGCAGGAATCATTGACTTTAGTCAATTAGAGGGCTTCTATTTCCTCCAAACTGTGCCAGTATTCAATATATGACACAGTAGTTTGGAGGAATCTTTAATTATATATTTATAGAGTCAAGCAGAAGCAGAAGACAGCAATCATGAAATTAAGAGTAACTACACAATGAACAGAACCATGACCATTAATTGTATCACAGGAATAGAGGAGGCATAATTCTTAATTATTTGATAAATGTGGTAGTATTCCCTTGTTTTTATTGAATTTTCTTGATAAATTAATAATTCATATGTTAGATTTAACACTAGATAATAATATTTAGATAAGTAAAATAACACTGGCCCTCAAAGGTTAAGCAAAGAAAACTCATTGCAATAACGCTAAACGTGAAAAAAAAAAAAAAAAATTACGATCACACACAGACGCCACTTTTGCATGCTAATTTTGGAAAAATCTTTGATAAAAGTAAACCGTTGAGCAGATTTAATTCAAATTGAACACCACATGGGCTTCCTCTACACTGGTAACATATGATATGTAATGAAACACACACTGTTTGGACAGTTTGGCTGCCCGCCTCAGTCAGTTTTCCCAATTCAAACTAGCGCGCCATACACGAGGTGTGTCCTGCCACACCCACACGTGCAGTTTAAACAAAACCAGGTCGTGCTCCAGAGTGTAAATATGAAAGAGAAGACCCTCGTTGGTAAAACTGGAGATACAGTCCATATCCCTGTTTTTCACTTCAGACGTTACAAAAGTACCTTATTTTTGGAATAATTTATTTTGGAGACTGTTTTCTGTTGTGGAAATCATGGCATATAAATAATACATAAACAATTAGGGGTAAATTTAGAAGAGATGACTGACTGTATGTAGGAGGCAAGTGAAGAGGACGGTGAGTGAGAGTAAAAGGAGAGTGGATGAGGAGTTTAGTAGGAAACTGAGTGAGAAGTTTAGAGAAAACAAGAAGTTATTCTGGAAGGAGGTTAAAAGAGAAAGAGGAGAAGGAAAGTCTGGTAGAGTGAGAATGAAGAGAGAGGATGGAGTTACTGTGAGTGGAAGTGTAGAAGAGGCATTTTGATGGTCTGATGAATGAGGGGACGGGAGGGGAGGCGGTGGTGACATGCTTGGGGATGGAGGCAGGTGGTAGACGACAGGATGTACAGGGAGAACTAGGGAGGGAAGAGGTTAGGAAAGCAATAGGAAAGCTGAAGATGGGAAAGGCACCGGGGGTGGATGGGATGACTGCTGAAATGTTAAAGTGTGGGGGGGAGGTAGTGGTGGAGTGGATGTTGCTTATATGTACAGCCGAGCTCGTAAATTTGCGACCACGTACTTAGATGTTTATGCCATTTGAGCTGGTAACATTTATTTGGGGAGGAATCAGAGTAAGTGGAACATAGTAGAGGGACATGATACAATCTTTCACCTACAATGACACCTTCCCCACACAGTGTTACCAGCTCAGATGACATAAACATCTAAGTACGGGGTCACCAATTTACGAGCTCGGCTGTACATTGGCTTGGAGGCAGGGAGAGGTGCCAGAGGATTGGAGGAGAACAATAATTGTGCCATTGTATAGGGGAAAGGGGAGTAAGGAGGAGTGTGGTAGCTATAGGGGAATAAGCCTCCTTAGTGTACCGGGGAAGGTGTATGGGAAGGTCTTACTGAAAGACTGACTGAAGTAACAGGCAATAAAGTTAGTGAGGAGCAGGGAGGGTTCAGAAAGGGTAGAGGATGTGTGGACCAGATATTTGTATTAAAATCAATAGTGGAGAAATACATTGGGAAGAGTAGGAAGTTGTATGCTGCCTTCATGGACTTGGAGAAGGCATATGATAGGGTTGATAGGAAAGCTATGTCAGAGGTGTTGAGAATTTATGGTGTTGGGGGGGTCTTTGCTGAAAGGCATTGAGGCCTTTTATGCAGAGGCAACAGCATGTGTACGGGTAGAGGGCGATCTAAGTGAGAGTTTTAATATTAGTGTAGGGCTGAGACAGGGGTGTGTTATGTCACCATGGCTGTTCAATGTATATATGGATGGTTGTATGAGAGAGATGAAAGCCAAAGTGAATGGTCTGGGGGCGAAGCTGACATTGAATGGAGTAAATTGGTCCTTGGTGGCAAGTTTATTTGCAGATGACACTGTGTTGGTGGCTGAAAGTGAAAGGGAGTTACAGAGGGTGGTGGACGAGTTTCAGTCTGTGTGTAAACGAAGGAAACTGAAGGTGAATGTGGGTAAAAGTAAAGTGATGGTATTTGAGAGAGCAGAAACTGAAGTGATTGACTTTGCTACACCTTACAGAGTGGCTGTACCAACTGGGACGAAGTGTGAGATAACTCTGAGGGGTGAGAGGATGGAGGAAGTGAAGGAGTTTAAGTACCTGGGTACAGTTATGTGTAAACATGGAAGTATGGAAGGATAAATTAGGGAGAGAGCAATGAAGGGTAGACAGGTCATAGGATCACTGGGGAGGATTATGAAGGGTAGAAGTGTGAGTATGGAAGTGAAAAGGGGTCTACGAAATAGTATAATCCTGCCAACACTGACATATGTGTCGGAGACATGGACATGGAGTAGGGCTCATCAATCTAGAATAGGTGCAGTGGAAATGAGTTACTTGAGAGGAGCATGTGGAGTTACTAGGTTGGATGGAGAAAGTAATGAGAGTGTGTATGAGAGATGTGGTATGACTTAGCTGTTAGCCAGTCGAGAGTAGAAACATCATCATAACTCCTCTCAGTCCACATAATAGCCTGCATGGGTTATAATTATACAGCCATGGTGATGGTACCATTGGAAAGGCCTGCGCTAGAACTAGTGGATTGACTGTAGTAACAGTAAGCACTGACTATAGTCTGTGTGGGCTGGTGGGCAGAGCTTAGACCACCCCATACTCCAGCCACCCCAACCCGTTTGTTGTTTGTTATTTGGACTTAACGCCTATCGACTACGTAATGGTCATTAAGGTGATATATTTATAGAGTGACAGACTGTGTATATGTAGAGAAGTGTACATGTGTGTGTCAGAGTGTGTGTGTGTGTGTGTGTGAAGTGTACATGTGTGTGTGTGTGTGAAGTGTACGTGTGTATTGTGTGGTGTACCGGTATGTGGAGAAGTGTACATGTGTGTGTCAGAGTTTGTGTGTGTGTGAAGTGTATGTGTGTATTGTGTAGTGTCTGTGAGAGTGTCTGGGGGGAGTGGCTGGTTGTAGGCTTGTAGCATGGAGTTTGGGGGACAAAGGGAGCGGCAAGTGTCACGTGGAAACCAGATTTAGACACTCTTCATGGAACAGCTGCTGATTTGGGCCAACCTTGGCCACA
Organism: Petrolisthes cinctipes; assembly: GCA_033782935.1. Taxonomy (NCBI): domain Eukaryota; kingdom Metazoa; phylum Arthropoda; class Malacostraca; order Decapoda; family Porcellanidae; genus Petrolisthes; species Petrolisthes cinctipes. The sequence goes on from JAWQEG010003164.1 coordinate 15,402, forward strand.
AAAATGCACTCGGTGGAAGCATCTCACATAAGATAATAAAAGGTGATGATTTGGGGGTTCGTTGCGCATAAGGTGAATCGTGCATTGAGAACACGCGCAATAGACAAACTTAATGTACATAGTTTTTGGATCAATCGACAAATTTTTATTTTAATCCACCTTGACACTCCCAGGCTGGACATTAACTAACTATTGTTGCTTTCAGTATGTGTAGCTCAGCACAGCACAGCACAAGGAGTATAACACAGCTCAGGATACCACAGCAAAAGGAATCATAACATCTCACCACAGCACAGCACAAGGAAGCATAACCCACCTCAGGACACAACACCACAGTAGTATTTCAATTTCATTATTATAATATAGTATTTCAGTTTCAAAACTAGAATTTTAATGTTAAGTTCATCACTTTGTATTTAGGTTCCTAGTCATGTATAACACCAGAATGAAAATATCCATGGGTATATTAATGAGGTAGTCTAATATTCTAGATATCATTAACGGAATAGTTGAATTTCTGTTGTAAGTTTTAGTTCTAGTGTAGATCATTTGTAGTCAGGGTTTATGCCTCATTTATTGAAGGTTTACTTCATAGTTTGGAGTTCTAGTGGTGAATACAAGCAGATCTCATGCAATTATTATCAAGTCATTGATTGGAATTTACTATTAGTCATTGGGACAGTTAAATAATGGTTGGAATATTTTAATACTGTAAATTGATTACTTGTACACTTGTGCTGATGTAAACTATAATGATACAGCATTAATTGGAAAAACAAGGACTGTAAATTGTTATGTTGAGGGCCTGCTGTAGTCCATCCAGTATTTTAGGGTGAAGAATTTTTACTTGTATATTGCCCAGTTTCTTAATGCTTTACTTTTTTTTTTATTAATTTTTTTATTTTGATTGTTGCTTTGCACTTACTTGAAAATTGTAATAATTCATCACCCTAGAACTGTTAAAATATACTGTATTTTGTATGTTCAAGGATGTAGGCAGAATGAAAGCTACCAATTCTTCTAGACTGAGCCAATAATCAGACCATCCCCTGATGCTAACAGGTGTTTTTTTGTGGAATTCGTAGCTTCCAATATGCCAACAGTGTCACATCATCTTTAAGTAATCTGTTGTGGAGAAACTGGAGTCTATGTAGTCCTCCAAACTCTAAAACACATCCCCAATTCTATTATGATGGGATTCTGTTTTGAGATATAGTTTGGAGGAATCTCTTGCTTTACAATATTCCACAACATGTTACTTATTTGACTCACAACTTCCCCACTTTGTCTCCTGGCTTTGACAACATAAGATGAAAGAAGTTAAGGGTGGTGTTGGTTTGTATTGGGGGGGCCTGCAAATTGAAGACAAGCAATCCCTTCAAAATGCCACAGAGGACTTTCTACTCAGAGTATTTCTATTTGGAATTGTTTGCAGGTCCCTTAAACTAACCCCTTTTACCTTCATCTTGTGTGGCTGGAGAGGGGGTGAAGGGGAAAGTTGTGAGACAATTTGTTTTGCAAGGGAGACACTTCCAAGTATGATAAACCTCTGTAATGGAGGAGAATAAAATGGGTTCTTGAAAATTTGCTCTGATTTATTAATTACTATATAAGAAAGAGGTAATATAAATTTCTAATCTTCTATTCTCTTCCTCTTCTTATACTTTTCTCTTCTCTTCTCTTCTTGTACTCTCTTCTCTTCTCTTCTCTTCTTGTACTCTCTTCTCTTCTTGTACTCTCTTCTCTTCTCTTCTTGTACTCTCTTCTCTTCTCTTCTAATGTAGTTTTCTGTACTCAGCTTCCATCCATGGAGATCTGGAAGTGGGGAAAAGTTCCTGAGTATTCTTTAACGTGCTCAACAGGAGGCAAGTTAACTCCTCCAGACTGTGCCTCAGAACAGACTCCCTCAGTGTGTGTGTTTCTAGGAAGTCTGTTCTATGGCACTGTCTTGAGTTACATAAGAGGGGTTCACTGCTTTCATTTGTGGTAATTCCTTTGGCTTGTGGTGCAGTGTTAACCTGACTATCATACATTACAACAAACATCTATCCATGCCGAGTTATCTAATATTCACCACAAGCCAAAGGGTAACACTTAACCTCTAGTAGTAAAAATTTAATGTGACGAGTCACGGGCTATGTACAGTTGCACACAAAAGTTTTTCCATCTCCTCAGACGGATTTTGGTGGTATGTATGTGTATACATATGTACAGTTGGACACATGAATGGGTGGTACAGCCCAGGTGAAAGATACTTGTCCCATTTTAGTAACCAATGTCTATTATCAGGTACTTGCTTTTTATTACCATCCTCAATACTGACTTCTGCCCCTGATGTCTCCTATTTGGCACTAACGAACTTGATATTGGGAGAAATTGACCATCTTTCACTTGGGCTGTACCACCCATTCATGTGTCCAACTGTACATACATGCATGCCACCTCAAAAATATTCAGGTCTTCAAAATCTGTCAGATATTATTTAAGTTTAAAGGGAGTAGGTGGAAAGTAACTTATGTCTGCAACTGTACATTCCATATTCAATCTGGAGTAAATTATGGGGCTTGAAAGATGGTGAACTGCATGATATTTCCTCCAAACTGACTGTCTTCAGATTAATGAAGGTAATGTTCCTTCTGATACACATATATATTTTTTTTTTTTTACTAATTTCCTCTAATTTCTCCAGGAGACAAAATCTTCCAACCAAACTGGGGTGGCCTGTTCTCAGCACAATTTGGAGGAATATTACATTTCACCAATAACATATTACAACCCATTACATGACAGGTTCAGCAAAATTTTGGACTGCAGTTTTCATTAATTACAAGATACACTACAGTTTTACCACAAGTAGTAACAGTGATCTTTTGGTTGCAGACAAGTATGTTATGAGAATTTATCTAGCATTTTCAAACCACTTTCAGTTTGAATAACAACATATATAACAAGCACAACATTAAATACCGTCAATATATAACTTTGTAACACACACAAGATTGTAGTTAGTTTACGATGACAACCATGTATTTTAACTTGTAGTCCAACTTTTTGCAAATCAATAACTTACTCCAGTTAGAAAATGGCAAGGTTTATACCCCACCCTAACCTATTCCCATACACTACTTGTAATTTTCTCTTCCAAGGGGTGACATTGTTAAGAGTACTGAAAGATATATCCTACAAACTATGCCACATAAAGCAAGTAGTGTCGGGGAACAAAGTACCTGAACATTGTTGGTAGTTTCTGGTTCACAAATGACTACTTCATCATTAAAGAACTAACTAGCTATGTCTGCTATGATACTGACCTATATATGGGGTGCGGCATAGTGAAGGTTGCAGCGAAGTGAAGGCTGAGTTTGGCAATTGATATCTTGTGTTGTCTTGATCACTGAAGGCTTTGTGTGCTGTCTTTTATGCTGACCTTATCACTGCCTGTAAGAAAACAATGGCATTAATATTTTCTCCTATAAAATTCTACACTACAAGAAATACTGGAAAGAGGTAAGAAAAGGAAGAGAGGAAAAGTCTGGCAGCATGAGAATGAAGAGAGAGGATGGAGTCACTGTAAGTGGAAGTGAGGCACTGGAGACATGTATGGGGATGGAGACAGGTGGTAGACAACACGGTGGACAGGGACAACTAGGGAAGGAAGAGGTTAGTAATGCAATAGAAAAGTATAGAAAAAAAAAAAAAAATTGGATCTGTCATGTAGGAGAAATCATGCACAGCTTCCAGGTGATGCCACGGAAATGGCAAATAATCAGTTTACCGATATATTACAAGGAGCACAACAGTTGTATATATATATACCAAACAGACAATTTAGGAAAAGTAACAATGATCCCAGATCGTTCAATAATAAAATAAGATATATCATTTGCCAGAAAAGGGGATTTATAAAAGGATAAAAAGAAGAGAAGCGCATCTAAGAAACCAACTCAGTGATGTCAAAAGACAGATTAAGAGGGACATTAGAAAGGCCAAGAGAAATTATGAAATAAAGATAGCTGGAGAGTCTAAGGTAAACCCGAAGGGCTGTACCAGATATGCCAGACAAAGGCTAAGGAAAAGGTAGGACCATCAAAATCAACAGAGGAACAAATAACTAGCGAGGACAGAGTCCACCTGGCCAGGCTGTGGTGTGGCCACCACCCGGCCCTTCTGACATATCAGAAGAAGCTGGATGGAGCCATTGTAGATACCTGTCCAGGATGCAACACAGCACCTCATTCTATTAAACACATTATTGAAGACTGCAATACACACAACCACACTCGCCAACAACACAACATACACTCTCTGAGGGCACTGTGGGAGAGCCCGGTTCAGGCCATGGCCTTCCTCAGGAGCTCGGGGCTGTTTGGCCAGACAGCTTGAGGAACTTCAACAACAACTAGCGAAGAGAAACAAATGTGCAACATGTTTAATGAATTTTTTACATCAGTATTCACTACAGAAAATCTAGCTAAAATGCCATCAGCACAAACTGTCTATAGATGTTGTTGTTGATGTTCTCCTGAGGCAGAATGGCCTCCTGCCCCACAAACCCCTGTTACACTCTGGTTGCAGTGAAAAAAACAAATTAAAATAAAGTAGGGGCTGACCTTATATACCTGGGCTACCAAAGCACATCCCAGGAAGATGGGACCAGAGCTTACTGGACCAGGGGGTCTGGGGTCCTCCGACTGCCAAGGAGAGAAATCTCCTTGTCCAGACGAAGTCTATGTCAGAATATTAAAGGAATGTAAGGAAGAAATCTGTGACAAACTAGCTGATATTTTTACAAATTCTATAGAAATTGGAGACGTATCATTAGCTTGGAAACTTGCAAACATAGTTCCCATATTCAAAAAGGGAAATAGATCAGGGATGTCAATTTACTACCCAATTAGTCCAACATAAATGGTAGGGAAGCTTTTGGAAATCATAATAGCAAACAGGATTAGAGAGCACTTAGAAAGACATAGATTAATTAAAGAATAACAGCATGGGTTCATGCTGTTAAAATTTTTCTCGGAAGTATACAAGGCAGTAGATAGCAATAAGAACCAAGATATAATAAACTTAGATTTTAGCAAGGCCTTTGACAGAGTACTGCATGAGAGGCTGATTAGGAAGGTATAAGCTCATGGTATTGGAGGCAACATTTTATGATGGCTTAAGTCATGGCTTACTGGGAGACAACAAAGAGTCACCATTAACGGAGTAAAGTTGGAATGGGCCCCTGTCTCATGTTGGGTTTCCTCAGGGATCGGTCCTCGGCCCCTTATTATTCATTCTATATATAAATGACTTAGATATTGGCATAAACAGCAGCCTCACCAAACTTGCAGACACAAAAATAGGTAGAGTCATTAACTCGCAAGAGGATTCGTTGGCCCTGCAAAATTTGATAGAGAGCGTACAGAGAAGGATGACTAAAATGATTCATAACCTTAGAAATCTCCCAAATGAAGATAAGACTCAAAAAGCTGAACCTGCACTCACTTGAAAGACACAGGGTGAGAGATTATATTTAAAAGAATGAAAGGGTGTAACTTAGGAGACTTAAGCAAGGTATTAAGAGTTAAGTAGCAAATTAGAACAGGATGAAATGGATTCCAACTAGAAAATTACTGTTTTAGACACAAAATAGGAAAACATTGGATTGGGAATAGAGTAGTGGACGAGTGGCATAAGCTTCCAAGAGAGGTAATAAATGTAAAAATACTGAATGGATTTAAAAATAGGATGGACAGATATATGGACTCAGTGATGGGTGTAAATCAGGAGCTGCCAAGAACTGGGCCAACAGGTCTTCTGCAGTGTACTAAATTCTTATGTTCTAATTCTCTACCATGCTTGGCCACAATGACTGAACAGGAGGAAAAGACCGACGCCACTTGAATCTTTTTACGAGTACAAGAACCAAATTTTGTGAGAAATGTATTAAGCCTTATTTACTGTACTTTCATTTTAAGAGTCGAGATGAAATAACTACCTACCATGAATAAACCAATGCTATGATGTTCGATGCCTCATTATACCAAGGCAGTGATGATGACAAGTCTTAAGGCATCCACCCACCAGGCATATTCCACAACTGCAAGAAAACATAAGCCATGAATTACAGTACAATTTTTGTGTCCCTATAATTTACTCATAAATGTCTTGTATGAATTGTGGTACCATTACTAAAACTGTATGGACTGTGGTACTATTGTTGTGTTCCTACCTTATTAATTCACTACTGTACTGTACTGTTATCTTTGAGGCTCATTATTTGACTCTGCTGTTACTCTATCAAACTGGGTTAGTCCTTCAAATGGCTCGGTTTCATACATCTGATGCAGGCCCGTACAATATTTTTTAAAATTTATATAATCGAATTACTCACCTTTTCCTGGGGTGGTCGTATCCAGGGTATGCCCACACGTCACTACTACCAGGCCCCACACACACACACACACACACACATCACCACCACCAGACCACACACACACACATCACCACCACCAGACCACACACACATCACCACAACCAGACCACACACACACATCACCACCACCATGCCCCACACACACACACACACACATCACCACCACCAGACCACACACACACACACACACTCATCACCACCACCACCACCAGACCACACACACACACACACATCACCACCACCAGACCACACACACACACATCACCACCACCACACCAAACACACACACACACATCACTACCACCAGACCACACACACACACACATCACCACCACCAGACCACACACACACACACATCACCACCACCAGACCACACACACACACACATCACCACCACCACCAGGCCCCACACACATCTCCACCACCATGCTGCTTTTGCCTCACCACCACCACCACCTCCTCACAGATCTTCCATGTATTCAGTTCACACACACACACCTGAAAGTGAAAATATAAGGTAGTAATTAGTCACTTGTTATTTTTTAATTGGAGAAAGGGAATGGCAAGGAGGTGGCTGGAATATCTAAGAATGAAGTGTTGACAATCATTACTTCCCTCCCTTACAACTAAAGAAACATTGATATATGGTTTTATTGACCTGCAGAAAAAAATAATATGAAATAGTAGGTGATTGGGGCTCTTTGTTAATTAATTACCAAAACTGTTCACTTGATTTTCTGCGAGTTATGTATAAGTTTAACAAAATATGATAAATGAACAAAGGTAAATATTATTGAAACCCATTAAGGCACCTTGGAAAAAAAAAAAAAAAATACAAAAATGAAATAAGTAAATAAACAAAATAAAGTAAGCAAAAATAAAAATAGATAAATGAATAAAAAATAAAATAAATACAAATTAAAACAGATAAATAAATAAATCCATAGAAATTTTAATTAAGAAAGAAGGGAAAAATTAATGAAAGCAGCTAGATACCTCAGAGTATAAACAAACCAACCCTTTCCCAACCCCAAACTGACACTCCACCTCTGGGGTTTCATAGTGACAGACCCTCTTACAATGAGGGGGGAGGGACAGGCTTGGGTGGGGGTGGGGGGTTAGGGGGGTGCGGGAATAGGGGACAGGCATTCTACCCCCCCCCCCAAGCCTGTCCCCCTCAGTCCCCCCCCCCCAAGCCTGCCCCCTACTCCCGCACCCCCTTAAGTACTCATATACACATTTATTTCACACACATCACACGGTATAATATCATGCATTGTTCTCAGTCTGTACCAATGGAAAAACATTCACCTGGTAGTTATTACATGTATTTTGTAGTTATTCTTTATTATTACTACAGAAGCTAATGATTACATGTTCCTTTACAACTAAAATACATGTAATAAAATGAAGTAGTAATTTGTACATGCTATATTAAATGTGTAGGGAATTGTGTAAACTAACCTATGCATTTTCATCTTCTCAGTTCTACTCTTCAATCAGTAGTATGTACAGTACTTAGCATATACAGTACCTTCCTTATACACCAGGTGAACACAATTGTATAAACAACCAATATTAGTGTAGGAATGATAGAGTGATTATTGATTGATTGCTTGATATTAGGCGCCGCAACAGCGAGGTCATATAGCGCCAGAGAAAGGTGTGACAGCAAGCAGGAAGGAAATAAAATGAAAAGAGGGACAATTGAAGAACTAAAAGTGAGTGACTGGGGTCGAAGGGGCGCCAAATCCCTTAAAGTGAATGATATAGAGAGGAAATACAACTTCTTTCGACAAGTGGACAGGTAACAAGGTATCTAGAGTGGAGGTGAACTTTGAGTCATTTAAATATTTAAGGAACTTTACTTTATCTGAAACAACAGTCATTTAATCCAATGAGATATTGACCACAAGTTTAAGAGACTAAGTCAGTGAAAAGTGTGGACACAAACGCTATATGGTGATGAGTTAGTAAGGTGAGGAAGTCGTTATTCCTTATTTCACAATGGTCAGGGGCCATGTAATATCCTTCAAGCCAAACATGTTTTACCTGATCCTTGCAGACCAATGTCACACTAGTCTTCTCCTGATAGTAATAATAGTGTGTTGTCCCAAAGTGTGTATGATAGATGGACTCATTACTAATGGATGTATATGTACAGTATGAAGTGGAGAATGAGGAATGTCAAATGAGAGTGCACATTGTAACTTTGCTGCTAGTCTATAGGTAAACAAGTCAGCAGGACATACATACAAATGTAAGGAAGCAGTGTAACATTCCTCAAGTATATCTTTCTCTAAGTTGTCTATTAACTTGTAGTCCTCTGATGTAATAATGTACAATATTGGGGAAATTTGTCTACAGTCATAAGTGTATTATTTATTTTAATTGCAAAGGGTCTCATTTCCCAAACGTTGAAGGCGGTCTGGGACTTAAAAGGGATATGAATTAATATATTTGTTTCTGTAAAAATAGACCCTATAACTGGATAGTATTCTATGTCGGATATAACAAAAATGGGAGTTATTTCGTACTCATTGATAGCAATTTCCACGGCTGACCACAACTGCTGTAGAGGCAACAACTTTATATCCACTCTTCCCAGTCCTGCATCTGCTAAATTAAATAACTAATTATTACCTCATTGATTTCAGTTAGTTTCTGTATAGCTATTTCTACGGCTGCAATGTACTCGGTGAATAAATAGTTGGACTTGGTCTATCTATGGCACTGTTTCAACTATTCCGTTTACCGCTCTAGATAATTCATTCGTAGTATCAATTATTTCACGGGATTTTAAGTTAAGACTTTATGCCATCATTGCCAGATTTATTGATATATTAGATTTACTCACATATTAAACCTATCATACTTTTAAGCACCAAACTTTGCTAAAACAATCACTTAACGGACATTTATTGATAGAAGATCTTAACTCAGAACAAGAACATGTAAATATATACACAGAAAGAATCACCTGATGGCAACACTGTGAGGATGGAAGTAACCTGTTATTTCCACAACACAATGACAACACAGTACAACCTTTACCCTCCACACCTCACTGACACATGTGCCGTATTTACTCATAAACAAGTTCTTAAAACACACATAATTATAGAGTATTTTTTGCTTAGAATTGCATAAACTTTAATCTTCCTCCAGCTCGGCCATAACTCGTGAGACACAATATAATATATATATATATATATATATATATATATATATATATATATATATATATATATATATATATATATATATATATATATATATATATATATATATATATATATATATATATTATTCTAGTGCATTTTCCTAGGATAGCCAAAGTTAACAAATCACTAGTTATATACTTTAGTGTGTGTGTGTGTGTGTGTGTGTGTGTGGTGTGTGTGTGTGTGTGTGTGTGGTGTGTGTGGTGTGTGTGTGTGTGTGTGTGTGTGTGTGTGTGTGTGTGTGTGTGGTGTGTGTGTGTGTGGTGTGTGTGTGTGTGTGTGTGTGTGGTGTGTGTGTGTGTGTGGTGTGTGTGTGTGTATGGTCAGATATTAATAGTTTTAAAGGAAATTCAATACACAAGATAACCCATACCTTTTCAATTCAAGTTCCAGTATATATATAGATGATCTTCATTTCAGAAAACTGGACCAAAAAAATAAAAATAATGGTGGCTTGTTGCTTGGAATACTGTACTGTGGAGGAACCGGTTGCTCCAGATTTATCAACAAGGTTCCACAATACTGAAAGAAAAACCTCAAATTACTACAGAGAAACTTTGTATAAATGTACAAATAAATCCAATAAATAAAATAATATAACATAAAATAAATAAAATAAAATAATATAACATAAAATAAATAAAATAAAATAATATAACATAAAATAAATAAAATAAAATAATATAACATAAAATAAATAAAATAAAATAATATAACATAAAATAAATAAAATAATATAACAAAATAAATAAAATAAAATAATGAAACAAAATAAATAAAATAAAATAATATAACATAAAATAAATAAAATAAAACAATATAACATAAAATAAATAAAATAAAATAATATAACATAAAATAAATAAAATAAAATAATGTAACATAAAATAAATAAAATAAAATAATATAACAAAATAAATAAAATAAAATAATATAAAATAAATAAAATAAAAATAAAATATAAAATAAATAAAATAAAACAATAGAACATAAAATAAATAAATTTATATATAAAATAATCAAATGTACAAATAAACCAACTCAAAATAATATCTACAATATTTGATAATCTTTATAAATTAAGTAAAAACAATAACTACAATATTCGATGATCCTCCGAATAAAAATACCGATAATCCTTCCACGCTACAAGGAATTACAGAAATTTAATATTACAAGTATATTAATTATGGAACCCTGTGATGTAGTCAGAAAATTGGAGGTAAACGAGTCCTTCAAATATTGCCACGAAACACACACACACACACACACACACCTATATAGAAGGAGCTTGTTTCGTGGCATAGTCAGGAGGAATCAGAAGCCACCAATTTTCATACACGATCACAGGGTCCTTAAGGTGGTAATTCTTTTTTGGTACATTGCAGTGCCTTGATTCCTCCAAAGTATGCTAGGAAACAGGACCAGAAGAGCAAAAATAATAGTGTTCTGTTGTTTGGAATAGTTTGGAGGATTCAGTTGCTCCAGATTTACCAAAACAAAATTTCCCCCTTAAGTTAGTACAGCTCACATTACAGGAGCCACCATTAATATTAATAATTATACTATATCAAATATGTTTATAAAAGTTTACTTAGCCAAGATGACATAACTAAGTTAGTGAAAAAAAGGGACATTATCCATCTTAACTTAGTATAGTACAGTTATGCATTATAGTCAATTTATTATTATATTTTATCAAATATTTGTATCAAGTTAAATTAGCCAGGATGACATAACTAGTGAATTAAATTACAGTTCATATTACAGCTACAGTTCATATTTATATTACATGTTTATAAAAGTTAAGGTATTAGTCAAGGGTTTGTCCATAATCACTCCCATATATGTTTCTTAATACATGTACGGTACGTCATTTCCTTATTGGTTATTTCCATTGCAAATGCATCAAATACAACTACCCTTAATAAAGGTACGTCATATAATAATTTAGGGCTGGGCAGGAACCGGTACCAGAACCGGTTCTAGTGATTCTTGAAGACTTATCTTAGAATTGGTTCTTACCTCTGAACTAGTTCCAAGGAAACAGTTCCACCAATAATAGTTGTTGTGTGTCTGTGTTGCCTTATATTTAATGTATTTGCTGTTTGTCCCAGTCGGCAAATTAAGGCTTTAAAACAGCATTAGACAGCAATTATATAACACTGTCAGTTAATATTAGGTACTGGTTCTTGCAGTTCCTTTCATATTGAGAACCAGAACTGGCAGTTCCAGTATAATAATATCAATTCAACATGGCCGCCAAGTGTTTACATCCAGGCTCCATAGATTGCTAAGGTTAGGTCCCGGTAGTTTGCTGCAGTCCTGATTAGGTTAGTTTGGTCAGGTGAGGTCTACCTAATTCTATTTAATGCGTTGTAGTGTTTTTCAGACGAATCTGTAGTTCAAATATGGTGACAATGAGGTGCTTTTGGAGATTGGGTTGGGAGAGGCAGGGAGGGGGGGGGGGGTGATATCTCCAAAAACATTAATTTGTGACGGTTGTGAACAATAAATTAGTTAAAAACACACTATAAAACACTGCATTCTGAAAACCTCGAGTAAAAAACAAATTATGGACAAACGCTTGACTATTACCGAAAGTAGGACACCTCTGCCACTGAAATGCAAGGGGGCGCTAGTATTGACCCTAATGTATATACCCCTATCAAAGAGACTACTATTCCATCCCATAGCCTATTTAACAGACTTGGACAGCCTCAATCTACGTGCCAATCAACATAGATGAGGAGTGGGGGGGGGGGGGTGACAGCTGATCAACAGACATGGTATTATTGATCTTGATTTAAACTAAACTTTAGCCAAAATGACATAACATAACACATGGTGATGATGATAAACTGAACAGTGCACCGTGGATTGATTGATATTAGGCGCCGTAACAGCGAGGTCATATAACGCCAGAAAAAGGTGATAGAGAGGTGTGACAGCAAGCAAGGAGGAAATAGAAAGAAAAGAGGGGCAATTGAAGAACATATAAAAGCTAGTGGCTGGGGCCGAAGGGGTGCCAAAACCCTTAAAGTATTACCCAGGGAAGTGCTCCGTGGACTTAATATTAATCAGTTATATAGAGGGACAGCTTAAGAACTAAAAGCTAGTGGCTGGGGCCGAAGGGGTGCCAAAACCCTTAAAGTATTACCCAGGGAAGTGCACCATGGACTTATTATTAATCAAAGTTATATTGAAATTAAACCAAAATTAACACATATAATTTGTTATTTTTATACCAGTTCACCATTCACTTAATGTTGATAATAAACTCACTGAAGGGATATATATATATATAAAATAACAACCCATTACTATACCTCCATGTTGTAGTAGCAGTCACCGGTATAACTCAGACCAGTGTTGCCAGGTATACTTGACGAAATTTCCCCAACTTTAACTTCAGAATTTCCCTTTTAACCCCACAAATTCCGTGTTTACTCTTGAACATTGACGGTTTTCTTGGTATTTCCTCTGGTAGATATTTCCCTGTTTACTCTTGAATAATCCCCGTGTGGATTTCAAAATTTCCGAAAACACACAAATTTTCTTCCACCTGGCAACACTGTGGCTCAAAACATTGGTAACGAACCTAAACCTTTCTTCAAGTTTAGGTTACAATAAATGTACAGCCTTACAATTATTATATGACGATTTACAGTAAAATTACTTTAAATCTTAATTCTATAATAAGTGAAACCAACTTTGAGAGGATAAAAAAAAAAAAAAAAATGAGTGATGACTATAATCTCTTTTAATTCCCACCACACATATCACACACCCTCTTTGTGTAGTTTTGTAGGCAAAATAAATGGTTAGACAATAATCATATTTTATTTAACATCTTTATGCTTAAGGGGGTATTTCATTTTTGTTATATTGGAGTGTCTTGATTCCTCCAAAGCATGAACAAAAGTACATGGTGTTCTGTTGCTTGTAATTGTTTGGAGGAATAATTTGCTCCACATTTACCAACACTGTACTTCCCCCTTAATTAACATAACATTAGACAATGCAATTAAAAATAAGGGGAAATATTCTTTTTGTTGAATTGGAGTGCCTATATACCTCCAAAGTATACCAGGAAACAGGACCATATTGGGAATATTAATAATACCTGTGTCCAGTTGCTTGGAATAGTTTGGAGGAATTAATTGCTCCAGATTTACCAACAAGAATATCTCCCCTTAAGTGTTAGCTACCTTGTTCACTCTAAGCTGACGTGAAATTGCAAACCCTAATTACTTCTCTCTCTATATATATAACTCTGAAAGGGCTGAAGAAAATGTGCTGTAAATTTTCACACCTATATTTTTCTAAACGACTTTCTAATAAGTCAAAAAGAGGATAGGAGTAAAAATTTTTACATAATCTTAGAGTGAACGGGGTAGAACTCATAGTAGTGAAAGCAGTAACAGGTGCTCTTTGGTAATACAGCCAAAAAGTATAGAGTCCTTCGTATTCTTTTTGGTACAGCCGAGTTGATTTATCATGTTTTCTACGGTGTTCGGTGTCATAACTCCACTTAGGGCTGCCTGGGGGTTGTCCTAAATCCAAGCGCCCTACCTTAGGAAAGATGGCTGCCAAATGTTTTGAGTATACCGTCATAAGCGCACTGGGGAAGTTAGGACTCCCTAGCAGAGATAGGATGTCCTAAGTTGTTTTGAGTATCCGCCCCCAAGTTAAATGTATGATGTATTTTCTTGGGACTATATATTCCAGGCAAAAAGGGCATCAGTCAATTATTGGTATGAAAGTATGCTATTAATATATTATTAATACTGATATAACTTACAATATAAATATAACACAATGTTTTATTATACTTCACATACACATTGAACCACAAATTATATGTCTAACATTTATTACAATGTATTAATTACTAGAAGTGACATTGTTACCCAGAATACAGATCACGGTAATTCTAACCTAAAGAGTAACTAGGCTGTGTGAAGGAATAAATTTATTAATTTGGCTACACCCGCGGAGTGAGCACAGCAGACAGTATCCTCGCCCTGATGACTCATATCAACCACCGCCCCACCGTTGCTGTCTTCATCGACCTGGAGAAGGCATTCGAACTGGCCAGCCCCCACGCCATCCTCGACGCACTTGTGAAGAAAGGGGTGCGAGGAAGGATGCTGGCGTGGCTTCGCGACTTCCTGCAGCACCGCCGTGCCAGGGTCAGATTCCAGGGCCACAAGTCGAGCTTCCAAGAGATGGAAAATGGGACACCCCAGGGCAGCATCCTCAGCCCCCTACTTTTCAACCTGCTGATGGAGCAACTGGTAGCCCTGCCTTTCCATACCGGCACCGTCTTGCTGAGTTACGCAGACGACCTCGCCCTCATGGTCACCGGAAAGGGCAACAAGCTCAGGAAAACACAGCAAGCGCTTGACCTCATCAGCGAGAAGTGCCAAGACCTGGGGCTCAAGATATCAGCAGAGAAGACCCGGGCCATGATGTTAAAGGCGGCGGACCCAGCATGGCAGCTCCGCGTCCAGGGAATCGATCTGGCCTGGACCAACTCCTATCAGTACCTCGGTGTGTGGGTCGACAAGCGGCTGTCCTTCACAACCCACGCCGCCTACCTGAGGGAGAGGACGCAGGCCAGGCTGAACGTGATGCGGGCCATGACGCGACCCACTGCGGGCGCCACCTTCTCCGTTTTACGCCTGTACTACGTGCAGGCGGTACGCTCCCTGGTGGACTACAGCGCCCTTGTCCTCCTAGCACTCTCCCCAAACCAGCAGGAGCGGCTCGAGGTAGTGCAGAACACCGCCATGAGGACCATGCTGGGAGCTCCGAGGTGGACCAGTGCATGCGTCATGCAGAGTGAGACCAGCCTGGTACCCCTCACCACCAGGGTACAGCACATCACAGCCTGCCGCATATCGAGGGTGCTGCAGCGCGACGCGGAGGGTGTGACACAGAGGAGACTGCGGCTGGCGGCCACCCAGGGCGTCGACACTTTACGCCGCAACCCGTGGCTGCTTCAAGCCACCCTGGCCCACACAAAGGACTGGCTGCAGGCGGACCTCCCTGCCCCCACCTATCATGCCCCGCCCCCATGGGAGCCCCATGCGGCAGTTTTCTCCGCCACGCAGCTGCCCGCCAGCAAGTCGCAGTGCATCACAGAAGAGATGCGGCAGCATGCCCTCATGGCCATTGCACAAGTAACTGAACCAGACAGTGCGGTGTACTACACCGACGGCTCAGTCGATCCTGACAACGGAAGAACGGGTGCTGCTGCCATCACCAGAGGGACTGAGTTGTGCGAGAGGACCTCTAATCACTGCTCCACCCTACAGACAGAGCTGGTGGCCATCCAACTGGCTCTGGAGCACGCCCACCACCGACAGGAGCCCACCGTGATGCTGCACACAGACTCCAGAGCGGGGCTACAGGCCCTCCAGCAGCCGCATCCCAAAGACAATGTGGGCCTCATCACCACCATTCTGGGTATCCTCCAGAGCATCGCCGCGCAGGGGCGGCAGGTGAAGCTCAACTGGATCCCTAGCCACGTTGGAGTACGAGGCAATGAATTCGCTGATGCAGCCGCCAAGAGAGCCGCTGATGGCCCCCAGGTGACCAGGCATGTGTCCCCCAGTCTGCGTCAAGTAAAGGCACGTGCCAAGCGCGCCGCAGCCCAGCACGCCCACCACACACACCGGCAACTGGAAGCGAGGAAGAGACAGGCGGCTTGGTACGCTGCCGCCACCGACTACCAGCCACTGGATGCCTCCCAGCAACAGCCTAGGTCAGACGGGGTGCTGCTACAGCGCGTAAGGCTGGGCTACTGCACCAGGGAGGAGCTGTACGACGGCTTCCAGGGGCAGGAGTGCGACCACTGCGGGAAGCACTGCCGCCACCCGCTAGTACACTACCTCGTTTCCTGCCCGACCACGGCCGCCCTCAGATCAGCGCCGTTACCACCAACCGCCGCCCAGCCTGCGGGTTGGGGACTTCTCAGCAGCCGCCAGGCCAGGGCCGCCCTCCTCGTTCGCCACACACCCACTGACCTGATGCTGCAGGTGCTCAGGGCGGCCCCCCCGCCCTGCTGACCACACCACAGCTCACTTTTTAGGTACCTGTGAGCACAGCACCTCTCGCCACCACCATGCAACCCAGCACGGGAACACCCAAACTCCAACCGGCGGGCTGATGCCCGCTTTGTGTAATTCAAGTATATTATATGTATAACTCTGCGCTATGTTTATGTATAATGTATTGTAATGCACAATAAACCTTAAATAAAAAAAAAAAATAAATTTATTAACTCTGGTTTCCCTTCAAAACGCATAAATCTTTCGCCTTTTACTAAAGATTTCCGTGGGGGGGAGCAACTCAATGAGTCTATAGGACTTTTTTGTCGACCCATTTAGGGTCTTATATTATACCCAATATAATATTATAAAGTATAAACACGTATATCTTTCTCACTATGTGGAGGGGAGCAACTCAATGAGTCTATAGGACTTTTTTATTGACCCATATAAGGTCTTATATTATTCCCAATATAATATTATACTGTATAAAGCATAAACACATATATCTTTCTTATTAAAGATTGCCGTGGAGGAGAACAACTCAATGAGTCTATAGGACTTTTTTTTGTCGACCCATTTAGGGTCTTATATTATAACCAATTTAATATTATACTGCACAAATACGTATAGGTGCTACTATAGCGTGAGGTCTACCACCATATGTCGTCTACCCAGGTGCAGGTCGGAGGTCTACAGTGTCTGTACTACGTTGTCCTCAAAAGGGGTGTCAAACTACACGGTCTGTTCGTAAAAGAAATCAAATTTCCCATTATACAGACATGAACAATAAATTGCACTGCAACCTGTGGATTGTTTCGAGCAAAATAATCACAGTGACGCTACATCTCTGATTATGGGTGAGCCCCTGTACCAAGCGACAGTGCTGGCGAGTGTATATACCAGTAAACCAGTAGGCTACAGTACATACCCGTTACCAAGTAATTACCTTCTTTGTTGTCTTCGATGAAATAGATCTCACTATCTCCTTGGCTCCCTTTGGAGGACCCGATCATCTGCCAGGCTTGCTCATATATAATACTAGCTGGGGTACCCGGCTTCGCTCGGGTTTATATAAAACTGATGGCAAGTATTAATACATGAAATAATGATCAATAACTATATACTCTCTTTTTTAAAAAGTCCCAACATTCAGTTGACATTGCAATTAGAAAAATGAAATAACAAAGAGTACACTATTTATACAAATAAAATTCACGTCCGTTGACTTGCATATTGTCAACATAAATCACAGTTCTTGGTTTCCTCATATTATTATATACACACTAAATAACACAATACACCTGTCCCTATTATTACAACACTATAAATAACACAATACATCTGTCCCTATTATTACACTATAAATAACACAATACATCTGTCTCTATTATTACAACACTATAAATAACACAATACATCTATCTCTATTATTACACTATAAATAACACAATACGTCTCTATTATTATACACTAGTCCCTATTATTATCATTATAAACAACACTAAATAATACGATCCACCAGTCCCTATTATTATTAGAATTACTTATGATGGGAATATTAAATTTACTTCATAACCCGTGACTTGGTCGAAGGGAAAACTCTAATAAAGTATGTATTACAAAAAATATATTATAGTGTTTACTAAACTAATCAAAGAAACCACACATCTGAAATATCTATTTCATCATTTAAATAAACACAAAACATGCTATTAGGAGACGTAAATATACAAGTAATGTTGGAGATGACATCCAGAGCCACTGACAGGAGCAGCCTTTGTTTAGGTAGAAATTCTTCCTCTCTCACGACTCACACCTCATGTACAGATAAACTTTATCTTTAGGTATTATTAGGCTAGGTATTTCGGGCGTATCCACCTGAGATCATCAGGGTTAGGTATATTAGAGTGGTTAGGGTATCAGTTGTTTCAAGGTAGAAAACCCATCACAACTCTGTTGAGTATTGAGCCAGTGTCTCCTCCAGGGTTGTGGTTGTGGTAGTAGTTGTGGTCCTAAGATCATTTTATTTTAATTTATTTGGGTTTTGGTATATGGATGTATTAGTGTTGTCGGGTGTAACATCGATAGAAAGTAGGTAGAGAAGGAACTTGTTTGTGATACCGTGGGGTGAGGGTAATTGAATAAAGATTGTTTGTGAGCCAATTTGAGGGTGTTAATAACATTTCCCGGAGTAAGTAGGGTGGTAATCGGGCTGGGTTACCCGCAGGGAGGCCAGCACGTGAAGGTAATAGTCACCCTTGAAACATCTTAAAAGCCTCAGCCTAAAGAGAACCCCTTTCTTTCTTTCCATGCTACCATTTATTTTTTTTATTAACATCAGAAATAGAAAGAGTGGCAGTTACAGATGGTGCCAGATGACAAAAAACACCAGCTGTACCCAAGGGGTACAGTTAGGTAATAGCAACGGTGTTACAGTCACACTGTAATTGTAAATTAACATCGCATAAACGCTCAAGGAAAATTTCGAACTGAACATTCGGAAAAAAATATTATATCAAAATTTACATTTCGGGGAACTTCGTGCCAATAATAATTCTATAACCGTAAGTTTTTTTTTTTTATTTAATAAAAAACTTAATATAGTAAAAAAAAAATTGTTTTTCTTTCCTGGGGTTCTGGTTCGACGTCAAGCTTCTTGAAGCTAGAGTTCAAAGTCTAGACAGAATATTTCCTAGAACATACCTTCAACAGGGTATTTTAAAAATATATTTACAAAGAACCTGACATGTTCAAGCTGCGAGTATGACCGTACCTAGTCCTTGACCACACCCAGACTCATCAGTTCTGCGTACATTCAACACAAAAACAAACATTTTATGGTATTATTTACCAATATCTATTCAATATAACATTTATTTATTTTGAATAAATAGAATTTTTAATTTTATATGTACTAATTTAAAGACTTTATAAACAGAATCTTTATTTCAACACAATAGCATATTGTATAAGAATCTTACTGAACTAAAGCACAGATACAACACTGCACTGCTCGAATATAAGTTATAATACACACTACGAAGAGGGTCAGAGAGAATTTTGGTGACCATTGATTAGCATGAATGTAATAATACAAACAAGTTATGGAACTACAATAATAAAAGACTAGATGTAAAACAATTGGTCTACCCCTCACACTCAGAGGACCAAGAAGTCTTCAATTATAACAGCTTACCCTAAATATATGAGAGGACGAGTTTTCTCCAATTATTGATTTGCTTATTATTCATTGTAAGTTCATTCAAAAGGATCTCACTTCAACGAAATCATGAACATATATAAAGCAAATACACATACCCTACTATTTGAAGACGTTAATGAAACTAACAATATAATATAAAGGTAAAAAGAATGAAAGAGTAAATTTACTTCATAACCCGTGACTTGGTCGAAGGGAAAACTCTAATAAAGTATGTATTACAAAAAATATATTATAGTGTTTACTAAACTAATCAAAGAAACCAGACATCTGAAATATCTATTTCATCATTTAAATAAACACAAAACATGTTATTAGGAGACGTAAATATACAAGTAATGTTGGAGATGACATCCAGAGCCACTGACAGGAGCAGCCTTTGTTTAGGTAGAAATTCTTCCTCTCTCACGACTCACACCTCATGTACAGATAAACTTTATCTTTAGGTATTATTAGGCTAGGTATTTCGGGCGTATCCACCTGAGATCATCAGGGTTAGGTATATTAGAGTGGTTAGGGTATCAGTTGTTTCAAGGTAGAAAACCCATCACAACTCTGTTGAGTATTGAGCCAGTGTCTCCTCCAGGGTTGTGGTTGTGGTAGTAGTTGTGGTCCTAAGATCATTTTATTTTAATTTATTTGGGTTTTGGTATATGGATGTATTAGTGTTGTCGGGTGTAACATCGATAGAAAGTAGGTAGAGAAGGAACTTGTTTGTGATACCGTGGGGTGAGGGTAATTGAATAAAGATTGTTTGTGAGCCAATTTGAGGGTGTTAATAACATTTCCCGGAGTAAGTAGGGTGGTAATCGGGCTGGGTTACCCGCAGGGAGGCCAGCACGTGAAGGTAATAGTCACCCTTGAAACATCTTAAAAGCCTCGGCCTAAAGAGAAC
Source organism: Petrolisthes cinctipes (assembly GCA_033782935.1). NCBI lineage: Eukaryota > Metazoa > Arthropoda > Malacostraca > Decapoda > Porcellanidae > Petrolisthes > Petrolisthes cinctipes. The sequence goes on from JAWQEG010003164.1 coordinate 36,226, forward strand.
CCCTTTCTTTCTTTCCATGCTACCATTTATTTTTTTTATTAACATCAGAAATAGAAAGAGTGGCAGTTACAGATGGTGCCAGATGACAAAAAACACCAGCTGTACCCAAGGGGTACAGTTAGGTAATAGCAACGGTGTTACAGTCACACTGTAATTGTAAATTAACATCGCATAAGCGCTCAAGGAAAATTTCGAACTGAACATTCGGAAAAAAATATTATATCAAAATTTACATTTCGGGGAACTTCGTGCCAATAATAATTCTATAACCGTAAGTTTTTTTTTTTTATTTAATAAAAAACTTAATATAGTAAAGTTTTTTTTTTTTTTTTTTTCCTGGGGTTCTGGTTCCACGTCAAGCTAGAGTTCAAAGTCTAGACAGAATATTTCCTAGAACATACCTTCAACAGGGTATTTTAAAAATATATATACAAAGAACCTGACATGTTCAAGCTGCGAGTATGACCGTACCTAGTACGTGACCACACCCAGACTCATCAGTTCTGCGTACATTCAACACAAAAACAAACATTTTATGGTATTATTTACCAATATCTATTCAATATAACATTTATTTATTTTGAATAAATAGAATTTTTAATTTTATATGTACTAATAAAAAGACTTTATAAACAGAATCTTTATTTCAACACAATAGCATATTGTATAAGAATCTTACTGAACTAAAGCACAGATACAACACTGCACTGCTCGAATATAAGTTATAATACACACTACGAAGAGGGTCAGAGAGAATTTTGGTGACCATTGATTAGCATGAATGTAATAATACAAACAAGTTATGGAACTACAATAATAAAAGACTAGATGTAAAACAATTGGTCTACCCCTCACACTCAGAGGACCAAGAAGTCTTTAATTATAACAGTTTACCCTAAATATATGAGAGGACGAGTTTTCTCCAATTATTGATTTGCTTATTATTCATTGTAAGTTCATTCAAAAGGATCTCACTTCAACGACTCACACCTCATGTACTGTACAGATAAACTCTACCAAAAGATGTTTAAACTGTGACCAAACCCCCAGAACACTAGCCATGAAATGTCCAAAACGGAAAGAACCTCTCAAGAATAAGCAAAATGCGCAGCAACAAATCACCCAAAGGCAACTATGCACAGGTTGCTGGCAAGCAACCTCAGGACCAAACAACCACCACAAGCGTAGACAACGTGACCTCCACGGTACCAGTAACGCTGTTTTGTCTCTACAACGCTCATCTCATGAATGCTATAAACCCCGGCTCATTCCAACAACAACTAGACTACTTGACCTCTGCCAACAACCTTCCACGAATGGTCGGTCCCCAGAACCCTCCATTAACAGAAATAATCAGCAAAGTTTTCTACGACATTATACCCAGATCCTACCCCAACACCACTCTAGCCACATCAAGGCAACAACCCACCACCACAGAAGAACAAACACAAATGCAACAACCGGAACACCACTAAGATCAAGTAACTCACACTGACGATAGCTGCACTCAGAAATTGATGCAGAAATAATTCAAGACAATGAGGAAGTCATCTCCCTAGAATGCATCAACCCAGTAATCAACCAACAAAACAAAAACCCAACACACACAGCCAGCAAAGACCTCACCTCCACCCAACTTAATCCACACCAGACCAAGCCAACAGAGATCCAAGATTGCGCACAAGAATACAGTAAAAATAGTCCAACATAATGTACTTCACTGGAGGGAAAGACGTATGCAGCTGTCCAACATCTACAGAAACATTGACCCAGATGTCATACTAATCAACAGTCATGGCATCCCAGACACTGATCCATTACACATTCCACAATACAGAATACACCGGAAAAACTCAACCAACAAACACACAGATGGCACAGCCATTGCAGTGAAGAACACCATACCACACAAAATACTAGACCAATTCATCTCAGACACACTTGCAGTGGAACTAGACACAACCACAGGAAAACTAATAATAGCCACACTTTACCAACCACCAGCACGACCATACATACCCATTCTCGACTTCTTGCAACTCTTCAGGAGAAATACACCTGTTTACATGCTGGCAGATCTCAACGCCAACAAACCCTTCCTTGGCTACAGACACAACAATGCCACGCTTCTGCTGTGTAATAGGTTGAACTAATACAGACAAGGTCCCAGCTGGTCTGTCCTTTTATCGTATACATTAAGATGGAACATAAGGAACTATAATCCGAAAAATTGGGAAAATAATGCTTATCAATAAACTTGGTACTGTTCTACATACAATAATATTATTGAAAATACAACTTTTCACATTCAATTCTATATCACGCACAACCTTATATAAGCGTCCTAAACTGTCCCATATTACAATATATATAGGGTGTATCGCGACGTATATAATTAAATTACACCAGAGATATAAAATATAATTTTGATTATATTTTGTTCTATAAAGTATGCGGTGTGTGATCTCAGTAAAGTACAATGAATACTGATAAAAACTATTTTAACTTGTGTTGTCAAATGGCGGTGAGCTTCGGATAGAGTGGAAGCCTAATATTGCTTACGGACCAAAGAGGCCTTATTTATTACATCTTATTAAGTTTTATCATGATTGCAATATTTATGTGATGTTCTATAACGTACATTGAATCATATTTTCAATGCAGAGGGATAATGCCAGGCCCCTATAAATAATATTCGACGAAATATGATTAATATCTTTTGGAGGTTAGGTAAACTCATCCGACATAATGCAACCTGCAATCCTGAACATTTCCCTACATTTCACGGATTTTCTTATACAGGCCTGGTTTTATCCATCTGCATTGAAAATTTGATTCAATGTACGTTATAGAACATCACATAAATATTGCAATCATGATAAATCTCATTAAGATGAAATAAATAAGGCCTCTTTGGTCCGAAAACAATATTAGGCTTCCACTCCCTCCGAAGCTCACCGCCATTTGACAACACAAGTTAAATATTTTTTATCATTATTCATTGTACTTTACTGAGATCACACACAGCATACTTTATAGAACAAAATATACTTAAAATTATATTTTATATCTCTGGTGTAATTTAATGATATACGTCGCAATACACCCTGTATACTTCAGTATGATTTGGAAAAAAAAAGGCACTTATCACAATCTATCATATTCAAGTGTACTATATTAAACTATATTTGGTCTTCAGCAACCAACATAAACTTTAATCAGAGAGCACCTTCAGAGTTTATGACTACTGTATTTATATACTCCTGACTATACAGTACATATATATCACAAACAATCACATATAAGTGTACTACACTGACCTATTTTTGCTGATTCCAATGTATATAATTCTATATATGCAAAAAAGGAACTTACATTTTAGAATACAGTACTATTGCTGATAATGTGTGTATGAATTGCAAAAAAGGACATTAACATTGTCGAAAATCATTTGTGCAAAATCAAAACTCCTGTATCAGAAAAGGCCTTAAAAAACACATTCTCATGAATATTTAGGACAATACAGATGAATAAACTTTCAAAAAATATTATTGGTGTTTAGTAATTCCACATACAGTATATTGTACTTATGAGTCCTTTTGAGTCATTTAAAAATTGGGATATAAAAAAATAACAAATACACAATGCTCATAGATGCATTTAAGTACTGTATACTGTATAATTTGGGTACTATTTTATGAATGCAAGTTTATTTGGACCATAGCTGATTACAACCTTTTGGATAATGTGGACCAGATTTGGACCTTAGTCTTTGGTGATTGGGACCTCTTATGAACTGCAGAAATAGGGTAAAGGCATGTTACCCAAACCATAGATATATATTTAGACCAACTTCTTTAATTAAAAGGTTGATACGAAATTAAGTACAGTATATAAATCAAGAAGTAAATACAAAAGAGCATGAATACCAGGATGATTACTTACCCTGCCTCTGATAATAACGTGAAATTGGGAGGAGGTTGATTCTGAAGGGAATTTATTGAAAGAATTACCGTTTTGTAGCAGTGTTGCCAGATCCGGCAAGGTCCCAGTATTTTGCACTGATCATTTCCTGTACTTTACCACGGTTATTTCCCGGTAGTTTGCCCAGGTTAGGTCCCGGTAATCTGATGCAGTCTATGTTAAGTTAGGTCAGGCTAATTTCAAAATGTCCCATTTGAATATCTTGGAAATGGGGCATTTGCGGAGGAAATGCCATGGATGAAAATAGTCTTAGAATTGTCTAAGTGGGTAATAAATGTAGAAAAACCGTAAGCAATAACGGTAATTCTTTCAATATTTACCTTCTGAAGAGCTTGGTGTTGACGTCATTGTTTGCCATACCTTCACTTCTTTAACCCAGCCACTAGTGAAAAAATTGTGTGCCTTTAAGATTTTGTGGCATTTCATCGACTGGAAAGTATAATTTGGGTTGGGTGATAATATTAGATAGTCACAAATATCTGGGTAGGTAACTGGAGGATATGATTCTACATCACAATTGCCCTTCTTTAAAGTTCTTTTTGGGCAAAGTATAGGGATCAACATGTACAATGGCACTGAATATATAATGTACTTTGCACGATCCGTAGCACTGAGTGAGTCTATATATGTAGATTTTTCCATACTGTTGGAGTTTAAACTGGAGGAACCGTCACATACACCAATAACACCACCAAGGTTTACAGTCAATTACAGAGGTTTCGACACCTGTAGCTGTTCGTACCTCAACCAGTTCACTCTCAGCCCAGTCTCTGGTGGTTTCACCCAAGGTTTAAAGAATACTATTCTTTAAACCTTGGGTTTCACCCATGATAGGAGTGGTTTCGCTAGTCATGATTTTATACAGACTAGTACATTTTGAAAAGCAAGTTATTATAGTCACATGCAGGTGTATGTTTTTATACCAAGTAGTATGTTTTTAAAAGTAAGTATTTATAGTCACAGCGAGGTGTATTCCACAGTGTTATGTCACACCTACATACCTAACACACCTCTACACTTGACAATCTCCTCTGTCCTCACACTTACTACTTTCCTTCCACTTTCCTGTACACAACACACACTCATCTCTTCTCACACCCACATCTCGCTCCCATTCTTCCTCAAACACATCTTTCATACACAGGAAAATGTAAAATACTACAAAAACTGCATTTGACTCCAAAGAAACTATTCTTCTTAAATATTTCCAAGTCCTTTATTAATGTCAACGGCCACACCACGTTGAAAACACCGCTTCTCGTCCGATCAGCGAAGTTAAGCAACGTTGGGTCTGGTTATTAGTACTTAGATGGGTGACCGCCTGGGAACACCAGATGCTGTTGGCATTTTATGTTTTTTTATTACTCTCCAACAATTTCATTCAACTCAAACAACGTGTATAGTAACATTGTATAGTGTAAATAGGTCTCCAGTCAAACATTATAATACAATATATTAAAATATAAATAACAGTTACCCTTCCAAACCTTAATACCAGGGAAACTATTATATAATTTATGTTCCTATATACACTACATAATTATATAATGTGATGTGTATAGTAACATTGTATAGTGTAAATAGGTCTTCAGTCAAACATTATAATACAATATATTATCACATAATATTCACATTATTTAGGTTAAATGTATGATACATTTTCTTGGGACTATATATTCCAGGCAAAAAGGGCATCAGTCAATTATTGTTATGGAAGTATGCTATTAATATATTATTAATACTGATATAACTTACAATATAAATATAACACAATGTTTTATTATACTTCACATACACATTGAACCACAAATTATATGTCTAACATTTATTACAACGTATTAATTACTAGAAGTGACATTGTTACCCAGAATACATATCACGGTAATTCTAACCTAAAGAGTAACTAGGCTGTGTGAAGGAATAAATTTATTAACTCTGGTTTCCCTTCAAAACGCATAAATCTTTCGCCTTTTACTAAAGATTTCCGTGGGGGGGAGCAACTCAATGAGTCTATAGGACTTTTTTGTCGACCCATTTAGGGTCTTATAATATAACCAAAATAATATTATAAAGTATAAACACGTATATCTTTCTTACTATGTAGAGGGGTGCAACTCAATGAGTCTATAGGACTTTTTTGTTGACCCATTTAGGGTCTTATCTTATAACAAATATAATATACTGTATATAATAACACTGAACCAGAACCACTCTCAATAAAAACAAATATTGTGGACAATACTTGTAAGAGTTTTGGTGCCCCTTCGGCCACAGTCAATTCTTTTCAGATTCAACTGTCCCTCCGTCCCTTCTATTTCCTTATTATTTGTTGTCCCATCTTTCTATCACCTTATACCACTGATAAAGTCTGGTTCTATTTCCTTGGTACTTGTTGTTCCATCTTTCTATCACCTTATACCACTGATAAAGTCTGGTTCTATTTCCTTGGTACTTGTTCCATCTTTCTATCACCTTATACCACTAATAAAGTCTGGTTCTATACCTTCTATTTCCTTGGTACTTGTTGTCCCATCTTTCTATCACCTTATACCAATGATAAAGTCTAGTTCTGTCCAAAAATAAAGAATGTCATTCTCTACCACACCCTGGTGTGTTCTGTCTGTCTCTATCACACCCTGGTGTGTTCTGTCGGTTCTCTTATTATTGTCATTGCTTCTGGGTAGCTGATAAGATCATCTGATTGGATGGTACAATAAGTGAGGTTATTGTTGATGAGTTTGTTGACTGGGGGGGGGGATACAGTACAGTACATACCCGTGAACTACTATAACCAGTACAATACAGTACAGTCACCAGCACTGCCGCTTGGTATAGGGGCTTACATGTTTAAGAGATTTAGTTCCTTATGCAACAAAGTTCACTTCATGTGCTAGTGAGAATATTCCATCTCACACATGTGGATTGTTTCGAGCAAAATAATTACAGTGACGCTACATCTCTGAATATGGATGAGCCCCTGTACCACGCGACAATGCTGGCGAGTGTATATCAGGAGGTAGTTACTACCCAAGGGTGTATACCATAGTAGACTACAGTACTAGGCTCAGATTTATTAACAGAGTATAACAGGTAGAATGTGAAGATGACCCAAGCACAGGTAATGGTGACTTAGTTGCCTAGCTCACCAGGGATGCCTAGATGTTGCTTGGAGATCACTTGTAGTGTTGCTTGGAGATCACTTGTAGGGTTGCTTGGAGAATGCTTGTAGGGTTGCTTGGAGAATGCTTGTAGTGTTGCTTGGAGAATGCTTGTAGTGTTGCTTGGAGAGAGATTGACTCTGGCGTGATAGCTTGGTGTAGCGTGTAGGCAAGGCGGCTGGTAGAGCAGAAGAAAGGCAGGTCTGACTGGTGTGAGAGCTCCATCGTAAGTGATGCTGGAAGTCCTGCTGCTGAGGAGCACAGGAAGGCTAGACGGGCTCAGTTGCTATCCGGCAGGAGTAGACTCAATTGCTTCGTGACATGTGGCCAAGTATGAGAAAGCATAGCAAAACAAAGCAAACCTAGTGCTTGGGTCACTGCACAGTAAACCAGTAGGCTACAGTACATACCCGTGAACAAATAATTACCTCTTCTGTTGTCTTCAATGAAATAGATCTCACTATCTCCTTGGCTCCCTTTGGAGGACCTGATCATCTGCCAGGCTTGCTCATATATAATATTATTGTTTTAAGTAATGAGCAAAGCTGCTTGTAGTAAATTAAAAGATGGTACTTAACCTATTTATTGAATAGTTTATCACCTCAGAAACAGAAAGAAGCTGTCAACTCTTACGTGAATTAGCTCTTAATGGATGATTATTTTTGACCATGACTGTACATGTGGTGAATATGTGCCCGGCTGAGGTCAACCAGGACTGCTTGGCCAGTCTAGGGAACTATACAACAACAACACTGAGCCAAAAGATACACCAGTCCCTATTATTATTATTATATACAACACTAAATAACACAATACACCAGTCCTATTATTATTATAAGCACTAGATAACACAATCCACCTGTCATTGTTATATACAACACTATAACTAACACAATACACTAGTCCCTATTACTATTATATAAAACATTAAATAATACGATCCACCAGTCCCTATTATTATTAGAATTACTTATGATGGGAATATTATAAAGGGGGATAGCGCGTACGCAGTCCCCCGCTAACAAAAATTGCGCACTCGAGTTAACCACATTTGGGTTAATCGCAAGGGTCAGCACCACCGGAGTGCAATGGTGAGCCTCGCCCTGGGAAAACCGCCTTTATGATCACGGTATCTCCTGTGCCAGGTAAGTATGTTGTAGTAATGTTCTACCACACCCAGACCCATCACTTCTGTCTACATTCAATACAAAAACAAACACTTTATGTTATAATTTACCAATATTTATTCAATATGATATTCATTTATCATAAATATATAGAATTATTAATTTAATATATACTGTAATAGAGACTTTATAAACAGAATCTTTATTTCAACACAATAGCATATTGTATAAGAATCTTACTGAACTAAAGCACAGATACAACACTGCACTGCTCGAATATAAGTTATAATACACACTACGAAGAGGGTCAGAGAGAATTTTGGTGACCATTGATTAGCATGAATGTAATAATACTAACAAGTTATGGAACTACAATAATAAAAGACTAGATGTAAAACAATTGGTCTACCCCTCACACTCAAAGGACCAAGAAGTCTTCAATTATAACAGCTTACCCTAAATATATGAGAGGACGAGTTTTCTCCAATTATTGATTTGCTTATTATTCATTGTAAGTTCATTCAAAAGGATCTCACTTCAACGAAATCATGAACATATATAAAGCAAATACACATACCCTACTATTTGAAGACGTTAATGAAACTAACAATATAATATAAAGGTAAAAAGAATGAAAGAGTAAATTTACTTCATAACCCGTGACTTGGTCGAAGGGAAAACTCTAATAAAGTATGTATTACAAAAAATATATTATAGTGTTTACTAAACTAATCAAAGAAACCACACATCTGAAATATCTATTTCATCATTTAAATAAACACAAAACATGCTATTAGGAGACGTAAATATACAAGTAATGTTGGAGATGACATCCAGAGCCACTGACAGGAGCAGCCTTTGTTTAGGTAGAAATTCTTCCTCTCTCACGACTCACACCTCATTTACAGATAAACTTTATCTTTAGGTATTATTAGGCTAGGTATTTCGGGCGTATCCACCTGAGATCATCAGGGTTAGGTATATTAGAGTGGTTAGGGTATCAGTTGTTTCAAGGTAGAAAACCCATCAGAACTCTGTTGAGTATTGAGCCAGTGTCTCCTCCAGGGTTGTGGTTGTGGTAGTAGTTGTGGTCCTAAGATCATTTTATTTTAATTTATTTGGGTTTTGGTATATGGATGTATTAGTGTTGTCGGGTGTAACATCGATAGAAAGTAGGTAGAGAAGGAACTTGTTTGTGATACCGTGGGGTGAGGGTAATTGAATAAAGATTGTTTGTGAGCCAATTTGAGGGTGTTAATAACATTTCCCGGAGTAAGTAGGGTGGTAATCGGGCTGGGTTACCCGCAGGGAGGCCAGCACGTGAAGGTAATAGTCACCCTTGAAACATCTTAAAAGCCTCGGCCTAAAGAGAACCCCTTTCTTTCTTTTCATGCTACCATTTATTTTTTTATTAACATCAGAAATAGAAAGAGTGGCAGTTACAGATGGTGCCAGATGACAAAAAACACCAGCTGTACCCAAGGGGTACAGTTAGGTAATAGCAACGGTGTCACAGTCACACTGTAATTGTAAATTAACATCGCATAAGCGCTCAAGGAAAATTTCGAACTGAACATTCGGAAAAAAATATTATATCAAAATTTACATTTCGGGGAACTTCGTGCCAATAATAATTCTATAACCGTAAGTTTTTTTTTTATTTAATAAAAAACTTAATATAGTAAAGTTTTTTTTTTTTTTTTTTCCTGGGGTTCTGGTTCCATGTCAAGCTAGAGTTCAAAGTCTAGACAGAATATTTCCTAGAACATACCTTCAACAGGGTATTTTAAAAATATATATACAAATAATCTGACATGTTCAAGCTGCGAGTATAACCATACCTAGTCCGTGACCACACCCAGACTCATAAGTTCTGCGTACATTCAACACAAAAACAAACATTTTATGGTATTATTTACCAATATCTATTCAATATAACATTTATTTATTTTGAATAAATAGAATTTTTAATTTTATATGTACTAATATAAAGACTTTATAAACAGAATCTTTATTTCAACACAATAGCATATTGTATAAGAATCTTACTGAACTAAAGCACAGATACAACACTGCACTGCTCGAATATAAGTTATAATACACACTACGAAGAGGGTCAGAGAGAATTTTGGTGACCATTGATTAGCATGAATGTAATAATACAAACAAGTTATGGAACTACAATAATAAAAGACTAGATGTAAAACAATTGGTCTACCCCTCACACTCAGAGGACCAAGAAGTCTACAATTATAACAGCTTACCCTAAATATATGAGAGACCGAGTTTTCTCCAATTATTGATTTGCTTATTATTCATTGTAAGTTCATTCAAAAGGATCTCACTTCAACGACTCACACCTCATGTACTGTACAGATAAACTCTACCAAAAGATGTTTAAACTGTGACCAAACCCCCAGAACACTAGCCATGAAATGTCCAAAACGGAAAGAACCTCTCAAGAATAAGCAAAATGCGCAGCAACAACTCCCAAAGGCAACTATGCACAGGTTGCTGGCAAGCAACCTCAGGACCAAACAACCACCACAAGCGTAGACAACGTGACCTCCACGGTACCAGTAACGCTGTTTTGTCTCTACAACGCTCATCTCATGAACGCTATAAACCCCGGCTCATTCCAACAACAACTAGACTACTTGACCTCTGCCAACAACCTTCCACGAATGGTCGGTCCCCAGAACCCTCCATTAACAGAAATAATCAGCAAAGTTTTCTACGACACTATATCTAGATCCTACCCCAACACCACTCCAGCCACATCAAGGCAACAACCCACCACCACAGAAGAACAAACACAAATGCAACAACCGGAACACCACTAAGATCAAGTAACTCACACTGACGATAGCTGAACTCAGAAACGTATCAAAGGGTTAGAAGGGTAAAGTGATCATAAAGGGTTAGAAGGGTAAAGTAAAGTCAAAGGGTTAGAAGGGTAAAGTGATCATAAAGGGTTAGAAGGGTAAAGTAAAGTGATCATAAAGGGTTAGAAGGGTAAAGTAAAGTGATCATAAAGGGTTAGAAGGGTAAAGTAAAGTGATCATAAAGGGTTAGAAGGGTAAAGTAAAATCATAAAGAGTTAGAAGGGTAAAGTAAAGTGGTAAAGGGTTAGAAGGATAGAGTAATTAAAGTCATAACAGTATTGTGGAAGTGGAGTTTAATAAGTGAGAGAATGTAGGTATAAACACGAGTATAAAGTGTTAGAAGGATAGAGGCCACAGAGTACAGGGTTGGAATCATTACAGTATATCCTAAAACACAAGAGAGAATGAAGTTTTATCACAGTAGTGGATTACTTTAATATTTAGAGTAAGTACATCCAAATACTTCTCTAATAAGAAACAATGAACATACAGTACAATTTCATGTAATTAAACAGGATGGTAACTTAATATGGTAATATAAAAGTATAGAAACGGAAAGATAACTCAGTGAATTAGTTCAGTAGTTTGGTCTAAGGCAGGGTAGGCTAAACTTTACTATAATATATATCACAATATTATATAATGTATTGTGTTCAGTTTTATTGTTGACTGAAATTAAGGCAACTGTAAATAGCTCATTCATCCTTATATTTTAACAAATAAGAGTATAATTAGGAAACCTAAGTATACAAGTAAAGTTGGCGAAGACATCCAGAGCTAAAATGGCACAACAACCATATTTCTAGAGCGTCAGAGTGTCATTGTTACCCTGAGTGTCAATACCTTGATATAATTCACCAATATACACTACATTTTACATTTAACCATATTCAAGTATCGCTTCTCGGCCTTTTGGCTAAGATCAAAGTGTAGTATCTGTTCTTATCAGCTTAATATCTGATACGATCCCCATGTGGGATCTACGATATTAATCTGGTTTTTGGATCATGGCGAAGTGCTAGGGGCTTGCTCCACCTTTGCCACGGATCGGCCCGGTATTGCAGTACCTCCGGGATCGGTCCACTCCCCCCGGGGAGAATATTAAACTATCATTAACACTAGTTCCTTAAATGAAACTATCCTCACGTTATGCATCATGGCGAAGTGCTAGTGGCTTGTTACACCTTGGCCACGGATCAGCCCGGTAGCATATTCGTGAACTTTATACGGGTAGGCCTATGTGTCAGCGGTTGATTTGGTTAGGTTAGGTCCAGTTTAGGTTGGGTTAGTTACATTTCAGGTAAAATGATATAGGAAAGAGAATGAAACTATTTCAAAGATTATCCCATGGTTGGTTTTATCGTTATAACCCAAGCGTTGTTCTCCTAACCCCCACTATTTTGGTCTAGCTGTAAGTGGTGTGGGCACGTAGCCAGCCAGACTTCGTGAAAATGTAGCCTGGTATTGCAGATTTGCAATACCTCCGGGATTGGTCCACTCCTCTCGGGGAGAACATGAACAAAATTATGTCAAACACAATTATTGGTAAATTTACAGAAGTACTGTGTTCACTATATTGTATATTTTAGTATCATTACCCACTATTTTGGACCATTCTAAGACACTTTTCATCTATGGTATTTCTCTCGGAGAACAAACATAATTTGGAAATTAGTCTGACCTAACCTAGACCACAGCAGACTACCAGGACCTAACCTGGGCAAACTTCCAGGATATAACCCGTGTAAACTATCAAAGTGACTTGGGTAAATTCCCGGGAACTAGCCGGATGTGGTAACACTGCGCAGCCATAGCCAAAAACACAATAGTTCTGTAATAATACCTAATTATTTTATATTAAACACTGGCATTATTGTCAAAGTTGAAATGTGCAGGATCTTGAATTTCTAATGTGATATATTCATAATTTGGGTTGAATTTGTTACTTTGTATTAGGTACTTACTTGTTGGCCTGGTTCTTGAGGGAAGAAATACATCAACTCCCATTGATGAGGGTTAGGTGTTCATCTGAAAATACAAACAATACATAAAGGTATGATATGTAGGTAAAGGTTAAATATCTATAACTACCACAAACAACCACTTAACAATCATATGATAGGTAATAATAATAGACAACACTTATATTTAAACAAAGGTCAACACTTGCAACTACAATTGACAATCCCTTATGATATAGTGCAGGTAATAATAAAGAAAGCACAATAATAAATAATTACAATCAAAGTGGTGGTAATCCTGCCGGCGAAGGTAAGGTCACTAATGTGGTCTTTGACTCTTGGTATCCATGGTAGTGACAGTGCTGCGACTCCAGAGGTACTGAGTCTGCTCTGTCTGTACTGACTACCGCCACGAGGCCCACGACGAGTGAATCTATCATCATACACTCGGGAACTCATAAGTCTCATACTGAGCATGCGCAGTTCCTATAGCTCAACCAGTAACGACTAGCTAAATTGATCCGAATCCAAGGTGAAGCAGTAACTAACACTCTAGAGCAGTGGTTCTCAACCTGGGTGCCATTGACTCCAAGGGGTCCATGGCAAGAATTTAGGGGGGGAATGGCAGGCTGTCACTAATTATACAATTCTTGCCATGGACAAAAAAAAAAAAAAAAAAAACTTGCATCACTCTGTCCTGGCAGAAGACTTAAATAAAGAAAGTGTTCTCTTCATCAACATTTTGTTTTTATTTATTTAAACATTTTTTTTTTTTGGCGGGGTGGGATTTGGGAAAATATGCAGGGGAGCCACATGAATGTTGAGAATTCATGAAGGGGGGAATGGACTGAAAAAGGTTGAGAACCACTGCTCTAGAGTCTAGACCATAGTTCTTAGTAACCTTGTGCAATTCCCATATACAGTAAATAATCTCTGATACAGTTTGTCTTTTCCCCCACCCCTTTATATACAGTATATGACCCGAGTTTGTTTCAGTTAATTAATTGTCTGGATTGATTTGGTACTGGTAGTTTGCCCAAATGTAAAAGGTTGAAACACTTCTTGAGTATCCTTGATATTTGCAACTACTTCGTTTCTAAATGATTTGTTAAAGTTTGTTGCATAAATACACAATTAACAACAGTGCTAACACAAGTTTTACCATGGGTCCTCTTCTCCAGCTTTGGATATTTATATATAATAGTGCCCACACACAGGCTTACAATAATTGTTACAAAAGTCAAACTTCCCCAACAACCTTTCCCATTCTCTGCACATAGGCTATGTCTGGACTGGTATACAACATTTTAATTCTGATTACTAACATAACATTACCTTGATGTTTAATTATGATAAAATTGAGACTCGTTTTGACTAGGACCATTGTTGTCATAACCCTCTTTTTTCGGAACCAACAAATGAGACGGCAATTCTTTGCCAGAGTTGTTTGTATCTAAATTGTTTTGCTTCCTTCACAACCCAATACAACCTAACCTCGAAATTAAGGTAGCCCTATGGCCGGCAGCATAAATTAAAGTAGGCCCATGGTAGGCAGCATAAATTAAGGTAGGCCCATGGCCGGCAGCATAAATTAAGGTAGGCCCATGGTAGGCAGCATAAATTAAGGTAGGCCCATGGTAGGCAGCATAAATTAAGGTAGGCCCATGGTAGGCAGCATAAATTAAGGTAGGCCCATGGTAGGCAGCATAAATTAAGGTAGGCCCATGGTAGGCAGCATAAATTAAGGTAGGCCCATGGTAGGCAGCATAAATTAAGGTAGGCCCATGGTAGGCAGCATAAATTAAGGTAGGCCCATGGTAGGCAGCATAAATTAAGGTAGGCCCATGGTAGGCAGCATAAATTAAGGTAGGCCCATGGTAGGCATGATAAATTAAGGTAGGCCCATGGCAGGCATGATAAATTAAGGTAGGCCCATGGTAGGCATGATAAATTAAGGTAGGCCCATGGTAGGCATGATAAATTAAGGTAGGCCCATGGCAGGCATGATAAATTAAGGTAGGCCCATGGTAGGCATGATAAATTTAGGTAGGCCCATGGTAGGCATGATAAATTTAGGTAGGCCCATGGTAGGCAGCATATATATATATATATATATATATATATATATATATATATATATATATATATATATATATATATATATATAATGTTACGTGTATAGCAGCATTGTATAGTGTAAATAGGTCTTCAGTCAAACATTATAATACAATATATTAAAATATAAATAACAGTTATCCTTCCACACCTTATTAACAGGTAAACTATTATATAATTTATGTTCCTCCCTCTCTCTCTATATATATATATAGAGTGAGATACAGTCGTGGTCAATAATAATCAT
Source organism: Petrolisthes cinctipes (assembly GCA_033782935.1). NCBI lineage: Eukaryota > Metazoa > Arthropoda > Malacostraca > Decapoda > Porcellanidae > Petrolisthes > Petrolisthes cinctipes. The sequence goes on from JAWQEG010003164.1 coordinate 51,703, forward strand.
CCACATATGGGTATCTCAAACAATTTATTGTCTAATGTTTTCAAGTCACATATGATGTTATTGTTTTAAGTAGTGTGTAGCTGCTTGTATTAAATTAAAAGATGGTAGTTAACCTATTTATTGGAAAGTTTATCATCTAAGGAACAGAGGGAAGCTGTCAAACTCTTATGTGAGTTACCCCTATATGGATGATTATATATGGCCGCGACTGTATGTGTGTATAGTAACACTGTATAATGTAAATAGGTCTCCAGTCAAACATTATAATACAATATATTAAAATCACATAATATTCACAATATTTAGGTTAAATTGATGATGTATTTTCTTAGGACTATATATTCAAAACAAAAAAGTATTAACCAATTATTGTTATGGAAGTATGATATTAACATATCATTAATACTGATATATCTTACAATATAAATATAACACAATCTTTTATTATAATTCCTTTAAACATTAACCCACAAATAATATGTCTAACATTTATTACAATGTATGAATTACTAGAAGTGACATTGTTACCCAAAATACATATCACGGTAATTCTAACCTAAAGAGTAACTAGGGTGTGTGAAGGAATAAATTTATTAACTCTGGCTTCCCTTCAAAACGCATAAATCTTTCGCCTTTTACTAAAGATTTCCGTGGGGGGGAGCAACTCAATGAGTCTATAGGACTTTTTTGTTGACCCATTTAGGGTCTTATATTATAACCAAATTAAACCAATATAATAATAATATTATATGTATCAACACATATCTTTCTTACTAAAGATTTCCGTGGACACATAATAAAATTATAGGGTCTTATCTCATACACAATATACGGTAATATTATACTCTATATAACACTGAACCAGAACCACTCTCCATAAATCAAGTTCTAATATTATACTCTATATAAAACTGAACCAGAACCACTCTCCATAAAACAAATATTGTGGACAGTAATTTTAAGAGTTTGGGTGCCCCTTCGGCCCCAGCCAATCCTTTCTTGGTACTTGCTGTCCCATCTTTCTATCACCTTATACCACTGATAAAGTCTGGTTCTATTCCTTCTATTTCCTTGGTACTTACTGTCCCATCTTTCTATCACCTTATACCACTGATAAAGTCTGGTTCTATTCCTTCTATTTCCTTGGTACTTACTGTCCCATCTTTCTATCACCTCATACTACTGATAAAGTCTGGTTCTGTACAAAATGAAGAATTTGTCATCCTCTATACCACACCCTGGTGTGTTCTGTCTGTCTCTACCACACCCTGGTGTGTTCTGTCTGTCTCTATCACACCCTGGTGTGTTCTGTCTGTCTCTACCACACCCTGGTGTGTTCTGTCTGTCTCTATCACACCCTGGTGTGTTCTGTCTGTCTCTACCACACCCTGGTGTGTTCTGTCTGTCTGTCTCTACCACACCCTGGTGTGTTCTGTCTGTCTGTCTCTACCACACCCTGGTGTGTTCTGTCTGTCTCTACCACACCCTGGTGTGTTCTGTCTGTCTCTATCACATCCTGGTGTGTTCTGTCTGTCTTTTCCACACCCTGGTGTGTTCTGTCTGTCTCTATCACACTCTGGTGTGTTCTGTCTGTCTCTATCACATCCTGGTGTGTTCTGTCTGTCTCTACCACACCCTGGTGTGTTCTGTGTCTCTTCCACACCCTGGTGTGTTCTGTCTGTCTCTATCACACCCTGGTGTGTTCTGTCTGTCTCTATCACATCCTGGTGTGTTCTGTCTGTCTCTACCACACCCTGGTGTGTTCTGTCTGTCTCTTCCACACCCTGGTGTGTTCTGTCTGTCTCTTCCACACCCTGGTGTGTTCTGTCTGTCTCTATCACACCCTGGTGTGTTCTGTCTGTCTGTCTCTACCACACCCTGGTGTGTTCTGTCTGTCTCTACCACACCCTGGTGTGTTCTGTCTGTCTGTCTCTACCACACCCTGGTGTGTTCTGTCTGTCTCTACCACACCCTGGTGTGTTCTGTCTGTCTCTATCACACCTTGGTGTGTTCTGTCTGTCTCTATCACACCATGGTGCGTTCTGTCTGTCTCTATCACACCCTGGTGTGTTCTGTCGGTCTCTATCACACCCTGGTGTGTTCTGTCTGTCTGTATCACACCCTGGTGTGTTCTGTCTGTCTCTACCACACCCTGGTGTGTTCTGTCTGTCTGTCTCTATCACACCCTGGTGTGTTCTGTCTGTCTCTTATTATTGTCATTGCTTCTTGGTAGCTGAGAAGATCATGTGATTGGATGGTACAATAATGTAAAGTGAGGCTACTGTTTACTGTTGCTGAGTTGGTTGTCTCGGGGGTACAGTACAGTACAGTACGGGAGTTCAAAGCGCGCGCCAAAGGGCATTTCAAAAAGGCCGCCGAGCAGGCTGGCTGGTGACGCTCCTCCCCTATATAATAACACAGGGTCGATCGCTCTATGTGTGTAGCTCTGTGAGTATAACCAGTGAACCAGTAAAATACATACCAGTGAACCAGTACAATACATACCCGTGAACCAGTAGTATAGTCACGTTTTATGTTGTGTTTACAGAAACAAATCTCACTATCTTCATGCTGAATCCTACGATCCACCAGTCCCTGTTATTATTATTATATACAACACTAAATTATACAATACATTAGTCCCTATTATTATTAATAATATATACAACACTATAAATAACACGATCCACCACTCCCTATTATTATTATATACAACACTAAATTATACAATACATTAGTCCCTATTATTATTAATAATATATACAACACTATAAATAACACGATCCACCACTCCCTATTATTATTATATACAACACTAAATAATACGATCCACAAGACCCTATTATTATTAATAATATATACAACACAATACACCAGTCTCTATTAATATATACAACACTAAATAATACGATCCACCAGTCCCTATTATTATTAGAATTACTTATGATGGGAATATTATAAAGGGGGATAGCGCGTACGCAGTCCCCCGCTAACAAAAATTGCGCACTCGAGTTAACCACATTTGGGTTAATCGCAAGGGTCAGCACCACCGGAGTGCAATGGTGAGCCTCGCCCTGGGAAAACCGCCTTTATGATCACGGTATCTCCTGTGCCAGGTAAGTATGTTGTAGTAATGTTCTACCACACCCAGACCCATCACTTCTGTCTACATTCAACACAACAACAAACACTTTATGCTATTATTTACCAATATTTATTCAATATGATATTCATTTATCATAAATATAAAGAATTATTAATTTAATATATACTGTAATAGAGACTTTATAAACAGAATCTTTATTTCAACACAATAGCATATTGTATAAGAATCTTACTGAACTAAAGCACAGATACAACACTGCACTGCTCGAATATAAGTTATAATACACACTACGAAGAGGGTCAGAGAGAATTTTGGTGACCATTGATTAGCATGAATGTAATAATACAAACAAGTTATGGAACTACAATAATAAAAGACTAGATGTAAAACAATTGGTCTACCCCTCACACTCAGTGGACCAAGAAGTCTTCAATTATAACAGTTTACCCTAAATATATGAGAGGACGAGTTTTCTCCAATTATTGATTTGCTTATTATTCATTGTAAGTTCATTCAAAAGGATCTCACTTCAACGAAATCATGAACATATATAAAGCAAATACACATACCCTACTATTTGAAGACGTTAATGAAACTAACAATATAATATAAAGGTAAAAAGAATGAAAGAGTATACTTACTTCATAATCCGTGACTTGGTCGAAGGGAAAACTCTAATAAAGTATGTATTACAAAAAATATATTATACTGTTTACTAAAGTAATTACAGAAACCACACATCTGAAATATCTATTTCATCATTTAAATAAACACAAAACATGCTATTAGGAGACGTAAATATACAAGTAATGTTGGAGATGACATCCAGAGCCACTGACAGGAGCAGCCTTTGTTTAGGTAGAAATTCTTCCTCTCTCACGACTCACACCTCATGTACAGATAAACTTTATCTTTAGGTATTATTAGGCTAGGTATTTCGGGCGTATCCACCTGAGATCATCAGGGTTAGGTATATTAGAGTGGTTAGGGTATCAGTTGTTTCAAGGTAGAAAACCCATCACAACTCTGTTGAATATTGAGCCAGTGTCTCCTCCAGGGTTGTGGTTGTGGTCCTACCATCATTTTATTTTAATTTATTTGGGTTTTGGTATATGAATGTATTAGTGTTGTCGGGTGTAACATCGATAGAAAGTAGGTAGAGAAGGAACTTGTTTGTGATACCGTGGGGTGAGGGTAATTGAATAAAGATTGTTTGTGAGCCAATTTGAGGGTGTTAATAACATTTCCCGGAGTAAGTAGGGTGGTAATCGGGCTGGGTTACCCGCAGGGAGGCCAGCACGTGAAGGTAATAGTCACCCTTTAAACATCTTAAAAGCCTCGGCCTAAAGAGAACCCCTTTCTTTCTTTTCATGCTACCATTTATTTTTTTATTAACATCAGAAATAGAAAGAGTGGCAGTTACAGATGGTGCCAGATGACAAAAAACACCAGCTGTACCCAAGGGGTACAGTTAGGTAATAGCAACGGTGTCACAGTCACACTGTAATTGTAAATTAACATCGCATAAACGCTCAAGGAAAATTTCGAACACAACATTCGGAAAAAAATATTATATTTTAATTTACATTTCGGGGAACTTCGTGCCAATAATAATTCTATAACTGAGTTTTTATTTATTTATTTAATAAATTAACTCAATATAATAAAGTGGGGTATTTTTTTTTTCCTGGGGTTCATTGGTTCGACATCAAGCTACTTGAAGCTAGACTTCAAAGTCTAGACAGAATATTTCCGAGAACATACCTTCAATAGGGTAATTAAAAAATATAAAAGAACTTTGTCGATGACAAAATACCAATATAACCTTACCTAGTCCTTGACCACACCCAGACTCATCAGTTCTGTGTACATTCAACACAAAAACAAACAATTTATGGTATTATTTACCAATATCAATTCAATATAACATTTATTTATTGTGAATAAATAGAATTATTAATTTTATATGTACTGATATACAGACTTTATAAACAGAACCTTTATTTCAACACAATAGCATATTGTATAAGAATCTTACTGAACTAAAGCACAGATACAACACTGCACTGCTCGAATATAAGTTATAATACACACTACGAAGAGGGTCAGAGAGAATTTTGGTGACAATTGATTAGCATGAATGTAATAATACAAACAAGTTATGGAACTACAATAATAAAAGACTAGATGTAAAACAATTGGTCTACCCCTCACACTCAGAGGACCAAGAAGTCTTCAATTATAACAGTTTACCCTAAATATATGAGAGGACGAGTTTTCTCCAATTATTGATTTGCTTATTATTCATTGTAAGTTCATTCAAAAGGATCTCACTTCAACGAAATCATGAACATATATAAAGCAAATACACATACCCTACTATTTGAAGACGTTAATGAAACTAACAATATAATATAAAGGTAAAAAGAATGAAAGAGTATACTTACTTCATAATCCGTGACTTGGTCGAAGGGAAAACTCTAATAAAGTATGTATTACAAAAAATATATTATACTGTTTACTAAACTAATTACGGAAACCACACATCTGAAATATCTATTTCATCATTTAAATAAACACAAAACATGCTATTAGGAGACGTAAATATACAAGTAATGTTGGAGATGACATCCAGAGCCACTGACAGGAGCAGCCTTTGTTTAGGTAGAAATTCTTCCTCTCTCACGACTCACACCTCATGTACAGATAAACTGTATCAGGAACCACATACAGATGAGCAGAACAACATGGCGAGGGTTAAAATAAAACACAGCCTAGATCCAAAAGACCGGAATATCAAATAAAGCTATTGGAAATTCTTGCAAGGGCCATTATCAATGTCTGTAACCTCGTAAACACTCGAGATGGCAGCATAGTGGTTGTCACTGCCAGGGACGAAGATGCCGACTCTCTCCTAAAGAATGACATGGTGAATGCATTGCGGCAGGAAGGGTTTGTTTCACAACTGCCACCAGATATAAGATCGAGGAGGACAATACTTTGCCTTGGAATCGATGAACTGATTTATGATAATGCAAAGACAGACATCGAAGATGAAATTGTGGAGAAAAATGCCTGGGCCAAAGTAAAAACAACATTCACCATCAAAATAGAATTCGAGGATGCAAGTATGGCAACCAAGGCAGAATCAGATGGACTCAAACTTTTCAATATGAGTATTGCAAGGCATCAAATCAAAAGAGAGACATACACCCCAATCCTGACCTGCCTACGATGTTATAAGATAGAGGATCACCCAACATCTGCATGCCCCCACCCCCAAGAATACCAAGTTTGCTCTGAGTGTGCAACCCAGGACCATACTTGGAAAAACTGTAGAAACGCCACCAAAAGATGTTTAAACTGCGACCAAACCCCCAGAACACTAGCCATGAAATGTCCAAAACGGAAAGAAGCTCTCAAGAATAAGCAAAATGCGCAGCAACAAATCACCCAAAGGCAACTATGCACAGGTTGCTGGCAAGCAACCTCAGAACCAAACAACCACCACAAGCGTAGACAACGTGACCTCCACAGTACCAGTAACGCTGTTTTGTCTCTATAACGCTCATCTCATGAACGCTATAAACCCCGGCTCATTCCAACAACAACTAGACTACTTGACCTCTGCCAACAACCTTCCACGAATGGTCGGTCCCCAGAACCCTCCATTAACAGAAATAATCAGCAAAGTTTTCTACGACACTATACCCAGATCCTACCCCAACACCACTCTAGCCACATCAAGGCAACAACCCACCACCACAGAAGAACAAACACAAATGCAACAGCCGGAACACCACTAAGATCAAGTAACTCACACTGACGATAGCTGCACTCAGAAATTGATGCAGAAATAATTCAAGACAATGAGGAAGTCATCTCCCTAGAATGCATCAACCCAGTAATCAACCCACAAAACAAAAACCCAACACACACAGCCAGCAAAGACCTCACCTCCACCCAACTTAATCCACACCAGACCAAGCCAACAGAGATCCAAGATTGCGCACAAGAATACAGTAAAAATAGTCCAACATAATGTACTTCACTGGAGGGAAAGACGTATGCAGCTGTCCAACATCTACAGAAACATTGACCCAGATGTCATACTTATCAACAGTCATGGCATCCCAGACATTGATCCATTACACATTCCACAATACAGAATACACCGGAAAAACTCAACCAACAAACACACAGATGGCACAGCCATTGCAGTGAAGAACACCATACCACGCTAAATACTAGACCAATTCATCTCAGACACACTTGTAGTGGAACTAGACACAACCACAGGAAAACTAATAATAGCCACACTTTACCAACCACCAGCACGACCATACATACCCATTCCAGACTTCTTGCAACTCTTCAGGAGAAATACACCTGTTTACATGCTGGCAGATCTCAACGCCAACTACCTCTTCCCTGGCTACAGACACACCAACACTTCAGGAAGACAAATACACAACCTAATCATCAATCGCACAATACAACACATAGGCCCACACTCCCATACATACAGAGCAGCAAATATCAACACAACACCAGACATAATACTTACAAACTTCAGGACACACCATAACACACACACAACACCAGGTCCTCTTACCACAAGTGATCATACCCCCATCATCTTCACCATCTCTGCGTCCCCCATCCAGATCCCAACCTTACCTAGACCAAGCTACACACAAGCAAATTGGGAGAACTTCAAAACGTAAATAACAGAAACAATCAACACCACTCAGCTCCCTGATCCCGCAACACAAGAAGAAATTGACGAAGAAAGAGAAACATGGTACAATACAATACTCACTACAACCAGACACCACATACCCACCACACACCACAGAACACTCCCAGCACCACAACATAGTCACCAAACCAAAACCTTAATGATACAATACACAGCTCTCAAAACACATGCACAAAACCACGGCAGGACAGAAGAACAGGAAAGACTACACAGGGATGTTTGGAAGGAAGTTTTTGAGGGTGACGATGAGGAGGGCGATGATGACACTGTAGTGGGGCCGTATGCACCACTCCTTATTCCTTTGTACATTCCATGTGCTGGTGCACCACTCCTTACTCCTTTGTACTTTCCCCAGCCTCAGACAGCCACAGTCTGGCGGGTACGCTAATCCTATCCCCTGCCACAGCTTAATCCTCTCTTGGGACTCCAGCCTCTTGCCAGGTGATGTGCTGGGTCACGTGACAACGCCAAATCCGGGAATCTGGAGAGAGTGAATAAAAGGGGCAGGCTTCGCCCAGATGGCAGACTATCCTGCGAGCTACTATAGAAGGACCAGCCCCGCTCCTGCCGTCGTCATACACCTGCATATACACGTGTTCCCACTTTGACCACACGTGGTGCTCCTGCTCTACACCACCACAGACTCTCCACTGCAACTACCGACTCTCCACGACGCTGCACGACAGGCTGGCCTTCCCTATATCTACATGTTCTGCATTCCTGTGTATTACCAATAAACTGTACCGTGTATTCTGGAGTTTGTTCACCCGGGTAGAAATATAAGGGCTTCCTTATTGTTTTAACACCATCAATAGGGTCAGAGAAACCATCACAGCCAACACAGACAGAACCATTCGATATGATACCTCAGACAGATCTAGACTGAACGTCAGATACTCACCAATGACTGAAGAGGTCACTCTAGACGAAGTGAGGTATTATATAAAGAAAATGAAAAAGACATGCCCTGGCAAAAGTGGCATAAATAAAACCATATTGAAACACCTCCCAGATGAAGCATTAGTAAGACTACTAGAAATATTCAACACAACCATCTCAGCAGGATACTTCCCAAACAAATGGAAAGAGTCACTAATAAGATTAATCCCAAAACAAGGAAAGTCCCCACATCATGCCAACAACTATCGGCCTATGTCACTGCTGGAGGTACCAGGAAAACTCCTAGACAGAATAATATACAAAAAATTAAGAGAACACCTAGAAGACAACCACCAATACCATCCAAGCCAATTTGGATTCCGCCAGGAACGAGGGACAACCCATGCCTTGGTCTTAACAACAGAAAGCACGCCCACCAATACACGAGTTCACCGTTCCCTTCAACAGATTCCACACCGTACATGTCGACATTGTGGGCCCTCTCCCGTCCTCCCGAGGGTACCGATATCTCCTGACGTGCGTAGACAGGACGATACGGTGGTGTACAGCTGTCCCTATGTATGACATCACAGCTGATGGTACAGCCTGCCATTTTCTCAATAACTGGGTGTCTAACTTTGGTCCCCCTACAGTTATCGTCACGGACCAAGGGACACAATTAGAGTCAAGGATGTGGCAGGACATGGTCACATTATTAGGGACACGTCGTCAACGGACCACCGCATACCACCCGGCAAGTAACAGCATGGTCGAGAGATTTCATCACTGCCTGAAGGATGCGTTCTGAGCACTACAGCCTGATCAATGGACTGACACCCTCCCGCTCATCCTCTTGACAATACGTACTATGCTGAAGGAGGACCTTAAACACTCACCAGTGGAGCTCGTGTTCGGCGAGGACCTACGCCTCCCTGGCCAGATTACTGCAACCGAGGTGGACACATCTAACCTCTCATTCTTGCCGGCACTCAAGTGCGCTATCGCTAACGCCACACCCACGCCTACACGCCAGCATACCAGGCCTACGTACACACCACCCGGCCTGCACACCACAACCTCGCTGCTACTCAGGACAGACTCACACCGCACACCGCTCCAGCAGCTGTACACCGGCCTTCACCCCGTGCTCGCCAGGGTAGATGCAACTGTTGCTCTAAGCATACACGACAAACTTTACGTCACGTCCTGGGAATGGGTGAAACCAGTTCACCCCTCGTCTCTTACACACCACTCGCCTCACATACAACGACGACCACCACTCCTACCTACACCTCGCGCAGTGCCACTCACGCGAACACACTACGCATCTCCACCCACTCCACCGCACCATACTATACACACATACCAACCACCCCTCCACCAGCCTCACACACCAACCTCGCTCACCACCAACAACCACACCCACCTACCAACCACTCACATGCCAACACATAAGCATACATACCACTCACCACCAAACACCTCGCCACACCATACCACACGTACACACTACTCCCACCCCCATCAACCTCAACCATCTACTTCACCCAGCGCCAACTCCCAACCACACACCACCATACCCATTCCCCCATCACCTTCCACCTACTACCCCTCATAATCACTCACCTCATCCTGCATGCGCACCATCTTCTATCCATTCCCCACCTCATATCCCACCACTCCATCCCGCTACCTCTTCAGATTCCTCACCACCGCCCTCACCTCAACCACCACCCTCTCCTAACCTTTCCTTGTTACCCGTACCCTTCACTACTCCTATCAACACCCCAGACCTACCTGATAACACCCCTTCCCCACCCCACCTCGCGCCACACCCCACTCCCCTACCTCTCCCTGACCCTCACCTGTCTACCCTTACTCCTAGGCCTGATGACCCGTTACCCGACCATGACTCGATAACCGTAATCCCTTCTAGTCTTCCACAGGAATTGCCACCCATCATCCACGTCATACCACCCATGCCTCTTCGTCCCGCCATCCCTCCTCGATGGTGCACTCCCTCACCTCGCCCTGCTACACCACCTTCACCACGTCAGGAGCGGCGGGACGACGAACCAGTGATGGTCCCTGATGGCTTCATCTCCCGCTCGGGGCGCACGATACGGCGCCCGAGTAAATATGTTGCCGCCCTGTACAACACAGACATACATCCACACTACACTCTCCAGCACACACACAGTCCCTACTACTAATCACTCACTTGCAGCTAACCCCCCACCTCACACTCCACACATTACCCGTCCACATCTGTACCACATTTATTCTCTATATTTTGTGTTATTACCTATAGATATATATATATATATAGTTTTTTTTGTTGTTGTGTGCTATGTTAATTGTTACTTTGTATGTATTGAGCCTTCCCCTCTCCCCTAATAAATTCACTCTGTTGGGGGGAGGGGGGGGGGGTAATGTAGTGGCGCCAAACGCACCACTCCGTATTCCTCTATATATATTCCATGTGCTGGTACGCTGCTCCCTGTTCCTTTGTACTCTCCCCATCCCAGACAAGCCACAGTCTGGTGGTTTGGCTAATCCCGTCCCCTGACTCAGCTTAACATACTCTTGGGAGCCCAGCCGCCAGCCTCCCGCTTCCTCCAGGTATGAACCGAGGTGGGTGCAGCAGGTCAGGTGATGGCGTGATCACGTGAGTGATGCTACATACAGGAACCTGAAGCAAGGAGATAAAAGAGTGGAGCGGCGCTTGTACAGCAGACTATCCAGCGGGCTACTGAAGTGGAAGGATCTGCCCTACTCCTGCCGTCGTCTCACACCTACAGTCCACGTGTTCCCACTCCGACCACACGCCGTACCCCTGCTCTACACTACTACACAAGCGACACAACAACTACCGACTCTCCACGACGCTACATAGGCAGACTGGCCTTCCCCATATCATATGTACTGCACTCTTGTATGTTACCAATAAACTGTACCGTGTATTCTAGAGTCTGTTCACCCGGGTAGATGCATAAGGAGCTTCCTTACTGTCTCAAAATAAAAGGAGTGAGAGAGATCCAAACTCATGTCCAGTCTCATTTAAAGGGAGTAACCTGCTGTCGGAAATTAGGAGGTTCGGATTCCTCCAAACTATGCCAGGAAACAGAACCCCTCCCTATGAGACTGCAAAGATGTGTTTTATGACTGCGTTTGGAGGGCTACATGTGCTCCAATTTGTCCGCAAGTGGTAGTAAGAGGGAAAGATAGATGGAGGTAAAGTGTTCCAGAGTTGACCAGTTGTGTATAAGAAAAAATGAGAGTACCAATTAACTCTGTATTAGGTGTGTGTGTGTGTGTGTGTCCCAAAGTTGATCAGTTGTGTATAAGAATGAGTGAGAGTACTGGTTAACTTTTCAGGGTAACAATAAAAACAGGAAAGACATTATCATTACCTATCAGCAATTGTATTGATGAGTGTGTACTGTATGTCACTTCCACCAACAGCTACACCTACACCAATAGTAAAGATATGTAGCAAACCTTGATGACCTTCTCTCTCTCTCTCTCATACAGTCGCGGTCAAATATAATCATCCATATAGGGGTAACTCACGTAAGAGTTTGACAGCTTCCCTCTGTTCCTAAGAAGATAAACTTTCCAATAATTAGGTTAACTACCATCTTTTAATTTACTACAAGCAGCTACACACTACTTAAAACAATAACATCATATGTGAACGTGAAAACATTAGACAGTAAATTGTTTGAGATACCCATGTGTGGATGATTATTATTGACAGCAACTTGTAGCCTACACTCGCAATCCAAAATATGTATCCAGGCTTGCTTCGAAGAGCTTGATCGAGTATTAAACGAGCTCAAGCAATAATAAAACAAGATAAGCGTTGTAATTGGTTCACTAGTATGTCAAATGATTCGAAACTTCAACAAGACCTGAATACAAATTTTGGATTGCGAGTGTACATAAGCAGCCACATCCATACAACAGACACACCCACCCACACGAACAACCACTATCTCTATGATAAGACAGACTCCTTGACACTCCAATGTGTTTACTACAGGCGGCCCCCTCTCTCTCTCTCTGTCTGTCCTTGGGGTTAATAGCCTTGGTAAGCTTATACATAAAGTTACATACATACCTTAGATAATTAATGATACTGTACAATGAACGTGAAGGAATGGAACTGACCTGTGTAATGACTTATGACTACTGTATGTGAATGACTTATGATTACAGTATGTGAATGACTTATGACTACAGTATGTGAATGACTTATGACTACAGTATGTGAATGACTTATGACTACAGTATGTGAATGACTTATGACTACTGTATGTGAATGACTTATGACTACTGTATGTGAATGACTTATGACTACAGTATATGAATGACTTATGACTACAGTATGTGAATGACTTATGACTACAGTATATGAATGACTTATGACTACAGTATGTGAATGACTTATGACTAAAGGTTTGTGAAGATTTTGAGGAACGAGAAGAAAGTGTATTGTGATTATTATCTTTCTGACTGTGTGTGTGTTAAATGTTGGTGTTGGTGTGTGTGTGTGTGTGTGTGTGTGTGTGTGTCAAATGGTGGTGTGTGTGTCAGATGTTGGTGGTGTGTATCAGATGTTGGTGGAGTGTGTGTCAGATGTTGGTGGTGTGTGTGTCAGATGTTGGTGGTGTGTGTGTGTTAAATGTTGGTGGTATGTGTCAAATGTTGGTGGTGTGTGTGTCAGATGTTGGTGGTGTGTGTGTCAGATGTGTGTGTGTGTGTGTCAGATGTTGGTGGAGTGTGTGTCAGATGGTGGTGTGTGTGTCAGATGTAGGTGGTGTGTGTCAGATGTTGGTGGTGTGTGTGTCAGATGTTGGTGGTGTGTGTGTCAGATGTTGGTGGTGTGTGTCAGATGTTGGTGGAGTGTGTGTCAGATGTTGGTGGTGTGTGTGTTAAATGTTGGTGGTGTGTGTGTCAGATGTTGGTGGAGTGTGTGTCAGATGTTGGTGGAGTGTGTGTCAGATGGTGGTGTGTGTGTCAGATGTTGGTGGTGTGTGTGTCAGATGTAGGTGGTGTGTGTCAGATGTAGGTGGTGTGTGTGTTAGATGTAGGTGGTGTGTGTTACATATTGACTTGTGTGAAATCTCCAATGATGATTAAAATTGATCTATGTTTCATTCTCTAACAATAAAATTTTTCTATATGCTTTCTCTAACAATTAAATTTTTTCTATATGCTTTCTCTAACAATTAAATTTTTTCTGTGTGCTTTCTCTAACAATTAAATTTATCTGTGTATTTGCTCTGACTACTAAAATGCTTCTGTGTGTCAGAGTTCAAATCCAACAAGGCAAGAGTAATCTCCCCACAGCTTATTATATATGAATGAATGTGTGTGTGTACCTGTAGAGTATTGTCAACACCTCTTTCCTTATCACCTTCCCACTATCTGTTTGTTTTTATGGTACTACTGTTGACGGTAAAAACAGTCTTCAATTCAATATGTCGATTCCACAGTGGTTGGTAGTGGTTTGTAAGCACGCGAACGAAAGAATTTTAGCAGTGTAAATAAATGACTTATGGGTGAATTATTTAATGAACTTGGTGAGTAAACTGTTAATGCAGTGATCATCATTATCTTACTGTTTGATAGATTTTGTGAATGTGGATATGTACTCAGCTTTTGGAAAATAAGGCGTCTGTTGTTTTCTGGTATAGTTAGGAGGAATCGGTACCCCTCAAATATATATATATATATATATATATATATATATATATATATATATATATATATATATATATATATATATATATATATATATATATATATATATAAAAGAAAATCTCCCCTTAAGTCCTCCACAGTATGCCATTATATCATTATTTGTCACACTTTAATTAACCTCTCTCTCATCTGACCTGTGCTGGTTCATGTAGTGAGTGGGTTGATGTCGGGACGCATTTTCTTGAAGTCTGGCTGGCTACGTGGCATCACCGCTTACTGCTGGGCCAAAATGGGGGTGGCTGGAAAGAGAATAACGTTTGGGTTATAACGATAAAACCAACCATGGGATAATCTTAGAAATAGTTTCATTATCTTTTCCAGCTTGTTTTACAGTATGGAATCTTAATAGAACCTAACCTAACCTAAACTGGACCTAACCTAACCTAACCAAATCAAGCACTGACATATACCCGTATAGAGTGGTATTTATAATACAGGATCTGTTTGGTGGCACAGTTTGGAGGAATCAAAGACCTTCCAATTCACCAAAAACAAAAAATCTTCCTTTTATAACACACACAAGAAATAGTAAGAGTGACAGACAGAACAGGCCAGGGTGTGGGGGAGGAAGACAAATTCCTCATTACTGGATAGAACCAGCCCTCACCAGTGTGAAGAGGTGATAGAGAGGTGGGACAGTATGGGCGAAGGAAAGAAAAGGAATAGAGGGATAGTTGAAGAACTGAAAAGGATTGGCTGGGACCGAAAGGACACCAAAACCCTTAAAGTACTGCCCACGTCACCGCAGGCAATACTTCCCTTACGGGAAGGTTGATCTGTTTCATGGCATAGTTTGGAGGAATCAGTAGCCTTCTAATGTCTTACCAACCTGACAACCTGATAATTATTGTCTCTTGAATGTTACTAATAAGGCTGATGTTTTTCAAGGCATAGTTTGGAGGAATCAGTAACCTTCTAATGTCTTACCAACCTGACAATTATTCTCTCCTTAATTGTTATATCTGTGAGGTTACAAAACTCAAGAATGGGTGCGCAGCGGATGACAAACAATGCACCGAGATAAAGAGAGGGTCAAGTGGGTCCAACATAGTCCTCTCAAATAACACACATACATACACCTTCCTTCAATATTATATCATTCTTCACTATGGTACGTCTTTTAGTTTTAGTACGGGTATGTCTCTTCACTATAATATGTTTTTCACTCCTAACCATAGTAAGTCTGACACTCTTAACTCTAGTATCGGTATGTTTCTTAACTATATGATGTCTCTCACTCCTAACCATAGTAAGTCTGACACTCTTAACTCTAGTATCGGTATGTTTCTTAACTTTATAATGTCTGCCACTCTGAGATTATGGTAGGGCTATGTCTGTCACTCCGAGAATATAGTATCTCAGCCACTCTTAACTATAGTAAGTCTGTTTACCATACATGTCTGCCATTCTTCTATCTATCTATCTATAGTTTTGACGCTCTGTACCTTCCGAGAACTCCTCCCAAGGGGGTGGCCACGGCAGAAGTCTTCAGTTTTCCCTGTTCCAACATTCCCTCCTTACTTGGTCAAGCCCTCCTCTATTCCTCATGTTTTTTTTATCTCACGTACTCTTCCACTATGTTCTCCCATCTGCCTCTCAAACCAGATGCCACAACTTCACTTCCATACAACTTCAATATAAACTCCACACCTTGCATTCCCTCCACATGTCCAAACCACCTCAACGTATTACGCTTCACCCTCTTAACTTTTTTTTTTTTTTTTTTTTTTTTTTTTTTTTTTTTTTTCTGGCCTATCGACCATGGTGTTGGTCATTAAGGCCTTTTGTTTTATTTTTTTTATTTTTAATTTATTTATTTGTTTTTTTATTTTATTTATTTATTATTCTTTTAATTTTAACTTTTTGCATATTATTTCTATGCATTATTATTATTATTATTATTATTATTATTATTACTATTACACTTAAACTTAAAATTAAACTTAAATACTAATTGTTTTTGTTTTGGTTTTTGTAACCGTTACAAATAAAAATGTACCTTACTTTAACATCCTAGCTAATAGACTAATCTATGTACCTACTCAACCAATAGCTAACTAGACTAATACCTATTCCAGCCAATCGCTAAACCTAGACAGACAAATCGCTAAATCTATATTAGACAATCGCTAAACCTAGCTAATACATCATAATTATACATTATATACAACACAACACATATAATATTCATAATTGCAAAAAATACATACAAAATGGTAACAACAATGGTAATAAAAAGTCACATCACTCTGATCAGTTCGGTCTCCCTCAAGAAAGTCATCAATTTATCAGTCACACCACCATCCCCATCACCTAAGAGAGCTGAGAGTGTGAAGGGGACTTTTACTGCATTGCAGTAACTTATGAGGGAAGCACGTTCCCCCACAAATCGCCGACAATGCAGGATGATATGACTGATAGATAACACCGCATTGCAGGTGTTACAATGCGGTGGAAAACGTTTGTCTATATATGGTTCTAAATGAGTTATCCTGGTGCAGTTGGTTCGCAATCTTGCCAGTATTCTTTCTTCCAGTCTGTTGGGCCGGTTGGCAGTGGCCCAATTACCCAGTTGAGGCTTGATGGTAGAGATGTTAAGTCTGGTCCACTGACCTTGCCACAGAAGATTAATCGATTTCTTTCCGAGGGATAGACACGACTGTAGATCACGAGGGACGTCCCAAATCTCCTCGAGCTCTACAGCCGATTTCGCAAGTAAGTCTGCCCGTTCATTGCCATAAATACGACAATGCCCGGGCACCCAGATCAGAGTGAAGGACTTGTTGCATAAGTGCAACTTATTAATGATGCGACCCTGGATTTCATTAGAAATGGTTTGACATGAGTTAATTGCCTGAAGGGCTGACTTGGAGTCTGAGAAAATTACTATTGAATTATGTCGAGAATTTAGTGCATAGTCTATGGCTTTGTCTATAGCAAAAAGTTCAGCTGTAAACACAGACGTATGGATCGGCAATCTGAACCTAATATCACATTCACTCGACCATACACTCGCACCCACACTTTCATTTGACTTGGAGCCGTCAGTGTACACGTGATGAGACCCCAGGTGACTGCGGACTATACCACCAAACAGGTGGTGTATCTCCAACTCCGGCGCCTTTTCTTTCGATGATGGTAACCACGATGTGTTGACGCCGAAGTTGGGTGTCTCCCACGGTGGTATCTTGGTGATGATGAAATTGTCGCAGTCCCCGAGATCTATTTGTAGTTGTTCAGCTAGCAGGTGGAGGCGCACAGCCAGTGGCCTCCGTCTTCCGTGTTGAAGGTGGTGATGTTGTTGGAGGGAGGCACTGGCTACGTTGCCGATCTCCGACTTCCGGATCGTTGACATAGCGGTGTTGAGTGCGAGTTGATCCCGTCGAAGTCGGAGAGGAGGTATGTTCGCCTCCACCTCCATCCTAGCTACACGTGTACACTTCAGAGCTCCCAAACACACACGTAAACATTTATTCTGGTACACATCCAATCTTCCTAATGTTGTATCTGATGCCGATCCATACACCTGTGAGCCATAGTCTAGCTTTGTACGAATAAGGGTCTTATACACCATTAATAAAGATTTCCTGTCGGCTCCCCATGTGGTACCTGATAGGTACTTAAGGACATTTAAAGGTTTTTCACAACGAACAAGCAAATTATTAATATGATGTGTAAAATTTAATCTTTGGTCAAAATGAATTCCTAAAAATTTAACAGAATTATGAAATGGTACCGGTTGGCCATCTAACGTTACGTTAATTTGAGGTACTCTACGTTTACTGAAAATTACTCCGGTACACCTAGGAACGGAAAACTTAAAGCCCCACTGTAAGGCCCATTGGTGGACAGAATCAAGCGCTGCTTGAATCCGTCCTACTGAAAACTGTGCATTACGTGACGAGTGCCACATTGCACAATCATCAGCATACAACGAGTATTTAAGATTCCTGGGAACTAGAGCTGATGACAGAATATCATTGATCATGATGTTAAAAAGTGTAGGACTAAGCACGCTTCCCTGTGGCACCCCGTTCTCTTGGACAAAAATGTCCGATGTTACATTACAGGGAAGGGTGACAGAAAAGGTTCTGTCACGCAAAAAGTTGTTGATGAAAATGGGCAAATTACCTCTTAAACCATAACCGTGAAGCTTCATCAGAATACCGTGTCGCCATGTCATGTCATAGGCTTTATGGATGTCCAAGAACACCCCTACCATGAATTCTTTATTGGCAAATGCCTTTGAAATGCAATGTTCCAGGTTCATCAAGTGATCAACTGTGCTCCGGTGTTTCCGGAAGCCACATTGTCGATCACTCAATAAACCCTTCGCTTCTAAAACAAAAAGTAGCCTATTATTTATCATTCTTTCCATGACTTTACAGAGGCAAGAAGTCAACGCAATAGGTCGAAATGAACTGGGATTCATAAGACGACCAGACTGTTTAGGTATCGGTATGATCCACGCAAAGTGCCATGAGTTTGGGAAGATGTTAGACACCCAAATCTCATTGTACACTGCTAGCAACTTGACCAGGTTATCCTGGCCAAGATGCCGGATCATACCGTACGTGATGGTGTCAGGTCCAGGACTGGTGTCTTTACAGGATCTTAGGGCAAGGAGAAGTTCGTCTATCGTAAACTCCCGGTTGTACGGGTAGTCTACGTCTTCTGTGGCAAAGTCTATTTCTTGTAGTTCAGCCATACGTTTGTGATGGAGAAAACGTTGATCGTAATTTGCTGAACTACTTACTTTTGAGAAACTCCTAGCAAGTACGTTTGCTACGTCCACGGGATCGTCGTAGATGTTATTATCCACTTGAAGAGTGGTGATGGGAGTATACGGGCGTTTGTTATTTAATATCTTTATAGTGGACCAGACTTTAGTAAGTGGTGTAAAACGATTCACCGTGGACACAAACGACCGCCAAGAGTCCCTTTTAGCTCTATTAATTACTCTCCTTGCCTCAGCCCTCGCCCGTTTGTAAGCTATAAAGTTGTTCTGAGTTGGCTGTTTGTCAAAAATCCTGTATCTCCTATTACGTTTCCTTAATGCCTCTCGGCAATCCGTTGACCACCAATGTGCTTCACGCTTATTTCGAATTATAGAGGTTTTGGGAATAGCAACCTCAGCTGCGTATAAAATGTTTTGTGTTACATTTCGCATCTTTTCATCTATGGTCTCCCCAGATATATCTAGGTCGACGATCCTCCCGAAAGACCCCCAATCTGCTCTCTTAAAATTGAATTTTGGAACCAAAGGGGCCGAAACTGTATGACTTGAATAAGAGAGACAGATGGGAAAGTGGTCACTACCAAGGGAGTCGGACTCAGGATGCCAAGAAAAATCCTGGTGTATATCCGGGGAGGCCAGAGACAAATCGATAGACGAAAAGTTGCCAGAACGATCGTCAACCCTGGTGGCTTGGCCATCGTTCAGGAGGCAGAGGTTGGATTGTTGTATAATGTCTGCCATCTGCCCTCCGCGAGCATCAGTTCTTAAGCTTCCCCACTGACAGTGATGGGCATTAAAGTCGCCCAGTACCAATTTTTTTCCAGTTAGTTGACTAAATAAATTATGAAATGAATCACTGTCAATGGGGCCGCGTGGCGGACAGTAAAGAGAGCAGATGGATATGTAGGTGTTGTGTAATTTCACTCTGCAAGCAACGGCTTCCAGAGTAGTGTTTAATGTTATTTGTGTCTGTGGATGTGATTTGTGTGTGTATATTGCTACTCCGTGTCCATCGTTTCTCCTGTATGCGTTGTAATGTTTAAATTGTGTTGGGTCAGAGTGATTCTCCAACCCTGTCTCCTGTAAACAGACGACGTCTGGCCTGTGTGTGTGTAATAATATTGATATGTTGTTCAATTTATTCCCAAGACTTCTACAATTCCACTGTAGTACAGTGAACATGGCGATTTAAGAGTTACGGGGTCGGCCTGCGTGCTTAGTCTTCTTGTGCCGCCCGCCGCGTGGCGAGTAGCTACCGGGGGACCTTTCCCGGTTCTTGCGTCCGGAGACATCCATTGCTTCCTCATCAATGGTGAGTCTCCCAGACTCCACCGAGGAAGAGCTATCCCTTCTCTCCCCCGATGAAGTGGGAGTAGGGTGTGTGCAAGGAAGTGACTTTGGTTTTAGGGTGGTGTAGTTAACTTTATCTTTCTTGTCTGACTTCTTCTTTTGTTGTTTCTCTGACTGCAAAGCAGCTGCAGCCTGAGAATAGGAGTTAGTAGATTTGGTAATAGTCTTAGAGGGGGTAATAATAGTAGGTGTAGTAGTAGAGTGATCAGCCTGTTCGCTCGGCTCTGACTCAGTCTGAGTACTAATGGTACACATCACGGGTCGAGATATCACCGCCGATGCATACGAGACATTAGGTGATGGGGTCGCTTGCGACCCCATCACCGCCTTCCTCGCATCATGATAGGAGATACCTTGCACTGCCTTCACTGAGCAGACCTCCTTCTCCAGCTTCCACTTGGGACAATCCCTCGAGGAAGTGGAGTGAGTACCCTTACAATGAAAGCAGGAGAGCTCCACTGATGTGCACTTTTCCTCAGCATGGCCAGACGTCGCGCACCTGCCACACACTGGAGAAGAAGCCTTACAAGTTCGATTTCCGTGTCCATAAATCTGACAATTCAAGCATCTAAGAGGGTTGGGGATAAAGGGTCTTACTTTAACGATTTCATAACCAATTTTGACAGTTTCAGGAAGTGAAACTTTGCCAAAAGTCAAAATTAGTGTTGCAGTCTTCTTCCTTATACCATCCTCTAATCGTGTAATAAATCTAGCGTCAATTATATCTTGATTCCTCATTTCCTCAATTATTTCTGTTTCTTCCATCATCATTAAATCCCTACAGGTGATTACTCCCCTGCAGGAATTCATGGCTTGAGGAATCTTGGCTTCAACTTCATAATTGTGGATCTGACGAAGTTTCAGCAAAGTAGCTACTTGTTTGGAATTGAAAGTTTTTACTAAGAGGTCTCCAGATGCAAGTTTTTTTACTGATTCAAGCACACCAGCCCAGCCATCAATAACCTTTTGAACAATGAAAGGATTGAGGCCGGCTAGTGGGGCCGAACCAGTGGCATGTAACATGACAAACGAAGCATTTTTCACGTCTATGTCGAGGGGTGTTCGAGTCTCGTATCGTCCGTCGGTTCGTGGTGGTGGTCGGTCATGGCCGCCTCCTCCGCTATACGGAGGAGGGGTTGGGAGGGAAGGCAACATAGTAACCACTTCCCCCAAGATGGGGGGAAGTGGGAAGAGGAAAAGAAAACACCAGAGAGGGATTTATACCGGCCCTAATTAACTAATGATTGAGATCAACCTCTCAACCCACACTAAGGTGGTCCGACTGTGTTCAACCACACCCAGAGCTATCAGTGGGGGAGTCCACCATAGGCAGGAGGCAAAGTTGATCTCAATATAAAGATATAGACACCTACTATATCTACTACCAGCTATGGAGGGAATGAATACTAGCTAAGCCTAGTCGTCACCAGAAGGGCGAAAAAAAAGAAACTACTGCCGGTGCGGCAGGCCCTGGCAGCTAGAGGAGAGAGCATAAAAACATACAACCTCTCTCTCCACGACCCAGTCTCAAAGTCCCCCTCTTAACGACTCCTTAGACTGAGTATGTACCTATTTTACTGCTAGGTGAACAGAGACATACACTCACAATCCAAAATTTGTAACCAGGGCACGTCTTGTTGAAGTTTCGAATAATTTGACATACTAGTGAACCAATTACAACGCTTATCCTGTTTCATATTTGCTTGAGTTCATTTAATTAATACTCGATCAGGCTATTCGAAGCAAGCCTGGATACATATTTTGGTTTGCGAGTGTACTGTACATTGCAGGAAATTGTCCAACAGTTCCCCAAGGACAGTAATTGAATCTTGGGTCTCTTGTTACTCAGTTTTGTGTGTGTTATCCATTAGACGACTGGTGCTAACACGTGGTGGGTGATACTATATGCTTCTCATCAGGTTTGTAGGTCATCCGTTTGTGTGTTATCCATTAGACCACTGGTGCTAACACGTGGTGGGTGATACTATATGCTTCTCATCAGGTTTGTAGGTCATCCGTTTGTGTGTTATCCATTAGACGACTGGTGCTAACACGTGGTGGTGGGTGATACAACACACTCCTCATCTCGTGAACTGTACCCATATAACCCAGTCTGGCTAGAGATGATAAGGTTACCCAAAGATGACGGAGCTCTTCTGTAAATGTTATGACGGCTCGCTCTCTGTTTACGTTTTTGTGTTTTGAGGAATTTACCTTCCTTGTCTAAAACACAACAAACCAGGAAAGATGTTAAGGACCCTGTGATCGTGTATGATAATTAATTGGAGGCTTCTGATTCCTCCTGACCATACCACCACGAAACAAGCTTCATCCATATAGAGTAGGTGGTGATTCGTAACAATATTTAAGGGGGTGCGGGAATAGGGGGACAGGCTTGGGGGGGGGGTTGGGGGGTGCGGGAATAGGGGGACAGGCTTGGGGGGTGCGGAAATATGGGACAGGCTTGGGTTGGGGGTGCGGAAATAGGGGACAGGCTTGGGGGGGGGGGTTGGGGGGTGCGGAAATAGGGTACAGGCTTGGGGGGGGGTTGGGGGGTGCGGGACTAGGGGGACAGGCTTGGGGGGGTGTGGGAATAGGGGTACAGGCTGGGGGGGGGGGATTAGAAAGCCTGTCCCCTATTTCCGCACCCCCCTAAACACCCACCCCCAAGCCTGTCCCCTACTCCCGCACCCCCCTAAACCCCCCCTAAGCCTGTCCCCCTATTTCCGCACCCCCTTAAAGGACTCGTTTATCTCCAATTTTCTAACTACATCACAAGGTCCCTTAGGAAATGAAGGAAGGAGAGAAGAAGGTTAGAAAGAGGTAAAGGAAGGGAAGGAGGTAATAAGGAGAGAAGGAGGGAATAAGGAAGGAATGGAAGGAAGGGAAGGAGGTGATAAGGAGAGAAGGAGGGAATAAGGAAGGAATGGAAGGAAGGGAAGGAGGTGATAAGGAGAGAAGGAGGGAATAAGGAAGGAATGGAAGGAAGGGAAGGAGGTGATAAGGAGAGAAGGAGGGAATAAGGAAGGAATGGAAGGAAGGGAAGGAGGTGATAAGGAGAGAAGGAGGGAATAAGGAAGGAATGGAAGGAGGTAATAAGGAGAGAAGGAGGGAATAAGGAAGGAAGGGAAGGAGGTAATAAGGAGAGAAGGAGGGAATAAGGAAGGAATGGAAGGAAGGGAAGGAGGTAATAAGGAGAGAAGGAGGGAATAAGGAAGGAATGGAAGGAAGGTTAGTGGGTAATACACTTTTGGTTGGAACATTGGAGTGCCTCGAGTCCTCCAAAAGTATGCCAGGAAACAAACAACGTACAGGAGCAGATACCAAAAATAATGGTGTCCTGTTGTTGTTGCTGGGAATAGTTTGGTGGAATCAGTTGCTGCAAATTTATCACCAACACTCTACTGTGCCCTTAACCTACATTCTATTTCAACCTTATTTTGTGGTTATAAATTTTCAGTATAATAATAATAATAATAATAATAATAATAATATCATCTTATTCTATTTCAATCTTATTTTGTGATTATAATTTTTCAGTATAATAATAATATCATAATAATAATAATATCATCTTATTCTATTTCAACCTTATTTTGTGGTTATAATTTTGTCAGTATAATAATAATAATATCATAATCTCGAGTTACTCACAGGGAAAAAACTCTAGATGATAAATTGGATGGCTACTGAATCCTACAAACTATTATGTCATGAAACAGAATTAACAGGTCCCTCATTTGTACTGTAACACCGACATGATTCATTTTCTGGGACAAATGGAGGAATCAGTAGCCATCCAATTTGTCATCAAGAGTTTTTTCCCTGTGAGTAACTCGAGATTATGATATTATTATTATTATTATACTGAAAAATTATAACCACAAAATAAGGTTGAAATAGAATAAGATGATATTATTATTATGATATTATTATTATTATTATACTGAAAAATTATAACCACAAAATAAGGTTGAAATAGAATAAGATGATATTATTATTATTATTATACTGAAATATTATAACCACAAAATAAGGTTGAAATAGAATAAGATTATATTATTATTATTATTATATTGAAAAATTAATACAACAAAATAAGGTTGAATACAATAACATATGGCTTGATGAATTATTACTTCACACATATTTCTGAAAAAAAAAAAAAAAAAAAAAAAAAATACATACACAATTATTATTATATAAAAAAATATATATATATATACACAATTAATATTACAAAGTCTCCTTGTTGAAAATTAAATAACGGAGATGCAAAATGAAAACTGATATATTCAATGAATGCTAGTGTGTGCGTAGGAGTAGTGATAAAAAAAGAAAAAAAAAGAAAAGAAAAACACACACACACACACACACACACACACACGAGAAAAAGTTAAGTAGCAGATACGGTACTCACTGGTAAGAATCCTGTACAGCCACAATCAAATATCCACCAACACTTTCCTTCCATCGTAGTAACTATCTTGATATTAAAGAACAACACGTGTATGATTTTGCAGCACCTCATAGTAATAATAATAATAATAATATCCACCGACACTTTCCTTCCATCGTCGTAGTAACTATCTTGATATTAAAGAACAACACGTGTATGATTTTGCAGCACCTCATAGTAATAATTGAGGGGGTTGAGTTGACGTAAGGTGTTGTTGTTGTATGATTATATTTTGATATGATACTGATTTTGCAGCACCTCATAAAAATAATAATAATTGAAGGGGTTGAGTTGACGTAAGGTGTTGTTGTATGATTATATTTTGATATGATACTGATTTATTTTGCACGATGGAAGGAAAGTGTCGGTGGATATTTGATTGTGGCTGTACATGTTGTTTGTTATCTTATCAACGGTGCCGCCATCTATGAAGTAACAATGGTATCTTGACGGCAACAACACAACACTTCTCATTTCACTCCATATCTATGTTGTTGGTGTCGTTGTTGTTGAATTGTGTTGGTGGTGTTGTTGTTGTTGGTGGTGGTGGTGGTGGTGGTGGTGGTGGTGGTGTTGTTGTTGTTGTTGTTGTTGTTGATGGTGGTGTTGTAGTTGTTGTTGATGGTGTTGTTGTTGTTGTTGTTGTTGTTGGTGTTGTTGTTGATGGTGGTGTTGTTGTTGTTGATGATGGTCTTGTTGTTGTTGTTGATGGTGGTGGTGTTGTTGTTGTTGTTGTTGTTGTTGACGATGGTGTTGTTGTTGTTGTTGATGATGGTGTTGTTGTTGTTGTTGATGGTGTTGTTGTTGTTGATGGTGGTGTTGTCGTCGTTGTTGTTGATGTTGTTGTTGTTGATGTTGACGATGGTGTTGTTGTTGATGGTGGTGGTGTTGTTGTTGTTGACGATGGTGGTGTTGTTGTTGTTGTTGGTGGTGGTGTTGTTGTTGGTGGTGGTGTTGTTGTTGTTGGTGGTGGTGTTATTGTTGGTGGTGGTGGTGTTGTTGTTGTTGATGATGATGGTGGTGGTATTGTTGTTGTTGATGTTGTTGTTGATGGTGGTGTTGTTGTTGATGATGGTGTTGATGATGATGGTGTTGTTGTTGTTGTTGTTGGTGGTGGTGGTGTTGTTGTTGTCTTTGATGTTGTTGCTGACGAAGATGGTGTTGTTGTTGTTGTTGTTGTCGTCGTTGATGATGGTGGTGTTGTCGTTGTTGTAGAGCTGTGTTGTTGTTGTTGTTGACGAAGATGGTATTGTTGTCGTTCTTGTTGACAAAGATGGTGTTGTTGTTTTGGTCTTGTTGTTGCTTCAAGGTACACCAACGCCTCACCTCTCTCTTCAAGTACAAACCCAATCAGTGTTACATAATCACTATATATAATTCCTAATACAGTACAGTCGGCGGCACATAGTCCTTGATCAGGGTGTAAGGGAAAGTCTGGTCAAGGATTACTTCTGACTTTTTTTCCTGTACAGTCCAGGCCGGAAGGAGTGGTGGGTGGGGAGAGAGCCTTCTGTGACTGTACACTTGCAATCCAAAATTTGTATCCAAGTCTTGTTGAAGTTTCGAATCAGTTGACATACTAGTGACACAATGACAACGCTTATCCTGTTTCATAATTATTTGCTTGAGCTCGCTAAATTAATACTCGATCAGGCCCTTCGAAGCAAGCCTGGATACATATGTCAATTCTCAGTTTATACCAAGACGGATCATACATAGTCACCCACAATAATGAACTAATTGGTCAAGTACAAACCCATGGAGTCAGTGTTGTATAATCGGTATAGAATTATTTCCTGTTTGTCTGGTTCTGTTTTCAGGTATAGTTTGGAGGAATCAACAAGGCACTCCAATGTACACTCGTGATACTTAATGTCTGACCAGAGATGAACGGCAGGCACCACACACACACATACACACATACCCTGCATTCGAACTCAGCCTCTATAGGTGTACTGGGTGGGGAAATGAACAATACCAGGCAGGCGATTCGAAGCTTTCTGCTCCTCACACTCTGGTCAGAAATTATGTATCACGAGTGTACTGTACTATCAAAGACAAGAGTCGTGTCGTTAAATTTGGTGGAAACATATGGTAAAGAACTAACTAAACTGGGCATGGATGTTATTATTGTGGTGGGGTTTTCATTATGTTTCACGAGTTATATCAAATCATCGGACAAGACAACGACACCATGTACTTTTGTATTTGATAGTACCAGGAGTATACTATCCCCTTTAGAGATGAACCAATGGGGGTTGTCTGTATATTGACCTATTATTATCATTTGTGTTGAAGGCCACATTATTATGTTCCAAGGTCCACTCTTCATATTCATTGTTATCTATAGTTATGAATGATACAGACCACAAGCCATTATATTATAAGAAGTTACTGGTGAGTTAATCCTTATAATGGTGTGTGGGGCTGGTAATGTCTGCTGAACTAATAATTTCAATGGTTTGTGGGGTTAATAATATAGGAGAGCATTTGGCTATGAGAATAAATATAGGAAACAGAATATTGGGACTAATTACAAGACCTTATCTCTGTCTTGATGAGGAAATGTTTATAGGTTGTAATATTAAACTTTCTCTTCGACGAAAGTAAGTACTCTCCGTCACTATATTGGCACTGCAAAATAATGGGAACTAAGTGACGAAGAGAAAGTTTAATAATACGAGCTTAAATCTCTTTACTTGGCACTAGTACACTCGTGATACATAATTTCTGACCAGAGTGTGAGGAACAGAAAGCTTCGAATCGCCTGGTATTGTTCATTTCCCCACCCAGTACACCTATAGAGGCTGATGAGTTCGAATGCAGGGTATGTGTGTGTGTGTGTGTGTGTGTGTGTGTGCCTGCCGTTCGTCTCTGGTCACGGGTAACGTATCACGAGTGTACGACCCCAGGAGTGTGGAAATGGGGTGTGGTGTCCGTTTATGGCGAAATACATACATAGAAGCAGTTGAAAATATGCAACGGAGAGGAAGTAAACTGGTGCCTGGCTGGTTTGAGAGATCATTCATTAAACCTTTTGTCCAAGAGAGTATATTTATTTATTGGCCTTCTCTCTGTAACTTATTATATTTTCTTTTGTTTTGTCTCTCTGCCATATATTAAATGCCTTCTTTTTCTCTTTTATAGCTTCCTGTACTTCATCATTCTACCACCAGGTCTCCCTTTCCTTCTGTCTTTCCACTCCTGTCACTCCACACACCTCCGTCGCCACCTCCATCATTGTATCCAGTCTTTCAGTCAGCTTTTGTTCAAACATTTCTCTCTTGTCTTGTTCCTTTAGCTTCCAGACTTTGACCTTCTTCTCCCTTTTCTTTACCTTCTTTTTCTTAATCAGTATCATGTCAGCACAGACCACCAGTCCATGCTGAGGTATGCACTCCTTCCTCCCCTGGGATAACTTTACAATTTTTCACTTTACAATTTTCTCCACTCTTAAAAGTGATGAGGTGCTGTTTCCTCTTTTCAAAGTATGTGTTCATCACTCTCATATGTTGCTCCTGACACAACACAGCCTTAACATCTCTCCCTCTGGATTTCTCACACCCCATTCGTATCCACCTATCACCTCCTCAAAACCTGCTCTTTCTTCTCCTACGTGGATCGAGAGACAGACTTCGGGGTAACAGTATCAAGTAACCTAAAGCCCAGTCAGCAATGTACGGAAGTAATTAAGAAAGCAAATAAAACGATTGGCTTTATTGGCAGAGCATTCAAGTATAAGTCCAAAGACACTATATATAACTATGTCTGATTCGGGTACATCCTCTATACAGTCCGACAACTTATCCAGAGAGTCCTTTTTCCTCCTCCTCTGGTCTTCAGTGCTAGGGGACCATACAACACTGAGAATATGTGCACTACCTTTTTGCCCCACACCAACTTGATCTTCACGACCTCTATTACATCCTACACATGTTCTTCCTTGATCAAGATGCCACCAACTCCATTTGCCCCCACTTCTCCTCCACTCCACCACTAGAGTTTATATGGCTCCCTCCTCCTTAACATGCGTGCTCCCTGTCCTTTGTATCTGACCTCTTGCACGCAACCGATGTCCACTTTTCTTCGTGCAAACAACATCTTAATTCTTGAGTTATAAAAGTCTAACATCTCGATCTCTCTCTCTCTTTACCAATATCTATCTATCTATATCTATCTGTGTGTGTGTGTGTGTGTGTGTGTGTTATTTTGTTGTCAGCATCGTTACCAACACTCACACATTGACTCTAGTAGGATATTATAATTATAGGATGAGATGTGTGTGTGTGTGTGTGTGTGTGTGGAGGCGACGCGTCCTATTCTATGCTTGATAATAATAAGGGGCCCCGGTGTGTTTATTATTTTCATGTGTCGACAACAATAACAACAACAACAAAACCTTCTATTTCAAGTGTCACAATTATTACGACTTTGCATTGATGGTGGGCTGTATTCAAGAACATAGGCATGGTAATGGTATATACGATGACTTAACAAACAAACAAACAAACAAACAAACAGTGCCATCGTAGCGGTAACACACACACACACACACAACAATACACACACACACACACACACACACAGAACAACACACACACACACACACCAACAACAATACCCCCACACACACACACACACACACAACAACAACAACAATACACACACACACACACACAACACCAACAACAACAACAACAACAACATGAAAAAATATGATTAAAGTTAAGATACACAAGTAATCATGTGCTTGTAAAACTTATTAGTCACTCAAAGATTATTATTATTTTTATTTAAGGGCCTACTGATTGTGTATGGAAATGGGAGGCTTCTTCTGATTCCTCCTGACTATGCCAAGAAACACCACACACGCTCTTTCCATATAGGTGTATGTTGTTTCGTGGCTGTATTTGAAGGACTCGCTTATCTCCAATTTTCAGACTACATACTGTACATCACAGGGTCACTTAAAACACATACATACACGTGCTATTGAGGTTCAAGGTTGTGTGTGTGTGTGTGTGTGTGTGTGTGTGAGAAAGGGAGGAAGGTGAGAGTGAGTGACGAAGTGGGTAGGTGAAGGTAGAGTGAGTGAGTGAGTGAGCGAGTACATACTGAAATATAGCAAAGTTCTTCATTATCAATATACCAATCACTTCCTTTTACACTCACTCCTTCATTAAAAAAACACCAAATATTTTCCCAAGCCTACCGTACTGTTTGTTATTCACTACACAAGGTAATTAACTCTTCTGGGTGATTCAGTATAGGCTATTGATTCCTCCAAACTCTGCTACAAAACGGATTCCCTTACTTGCGTATTGGGTTATTTTGTTTCATGGCAGAGGTAAGAGGAGTTAGTAGCCCTTACGGTCCACACGAGGTGACCTGATTTGAGGATTACTGGTAGAGAATATAATTATTACTCCCCAGTGATAGTCGTAGATAGGGATAGCAAAGTAGAAGGCTCTCTCCTCACCCACCACTCCCTCCGGCCTGGACTGTACAGGAAAACAAGTCAGAAGTAATCACCTTGTGGGGTTGGCAGAAATATGCCCCAAGGAAATTTTATAGGAAAGGCAGAAAGTAAGTGAAATTGGGCGAACCTGCTACATGTAATGGGAAAAGTTATTAATTAATAAATGCTGTTAGTCAGGGATTAGACACAAAGTGTTTATTTAAGCGACGTTTGAAGCTATCTACGGTGTTACAGTCTATTATGTTACGGGGAAGCCCATTCCATTGGTTGACGACTCGGTTAAAAAAGAAATTCTTGGATTCGTGTGAGTTAAAAGATATACCCATGATTTTGCAACCATTTCCTCTCGTGTAATTTGATTGGTCAGTAGTGAAATACTTATTGCAGTCCATATTATCTATGCCTTTGATAATTTTAGATACCTGGATTAAGTCACCTCTTAATCTACATTGTGTTAATGGGAATAGATTTAGTTCTCTTAGCCGCTCCTCGTACATTTTGTTCCTTAGACTTGGTATCATTTTAGTAACCCTACGTTGGACTCGTTCCAGTTTTGCTATATCTTTCTGGTAGTACGGGCACCAGGCTTGAACACAGTATTCCATAAGGGGACGGACCAAGGAATTGTACACAGTAAGGATTGTGTCTTTGGACTTATACTCGAATGCTCTGCCAATAAAGCCAATCGTTTTATTCGCTTTCTTAATAACTTCCGTACACTGCTGACTGGGTTTTAAGTTACTTGATACTGTTACCCCTAAGTCTGTCTCTCGATCCACGCTTTTAAGTTGATTACCATTCAACGAGTAGTTTGCTAATATGTTACGATATCCGATGTGGAAAACTTTACATTTATCTGTATTAATGGACATCTGCCAAGTTTTCGCCCAATTTGAAAGTTTATCGAGGTTATTTTGCATTTCTTTAGTCTGTGCGTTAGTGAGTAGTGTATTTGCAATTTTAGTATCATCGGCAAACTTCGATATTTGACATGAGAGGCCTTCGTCTATGTCGTTTATGTAAACTAGGAATAGAATTGGTCCTAAAACTAACCCCTGTGGCACCACGCTCGTAACGCCAGTCCAACCGGATGATTTTCCATTTATTACAATGCGTTGTACGACACACACACACACACATCACCTGATCATTGACCTTCATTATCAGCTGTAAACAAACCCAACAACAAGGAGAGAGAGAGAGAGAGAGAGAGAGAGAGAGAGAGAGAGAGAGAGAGTGTGTGTGTGTGTGTGTAAGAGAGATGAAAGTATGTGTGTGTGTGTGTGTGTGTGTGTGTGTAAGAGAGATGAGAGTGTGTGTGAGTGTGTGTGTAAGAGAGATGAGAGTGTGTGTAGCTATCTATGAGAGAGAGAGAGAGAGAGAGAGAGAGAGAGAGAGAGAGAGTAGCCTACATAACATTAGATAACCATGTTTGTTGTTGTTGTTGTGAATGAGTGTGTAATGTGTATAGTCTACCCATGACACCACAACACAGTCAATGTCAAGGTGACCAACACGTACGTAAGAGGAGGCAATCAAATCAAGGTTAACTCACTCACTCAATCACTCATTCACTCTCTATATCTTGGTCTCTATAGCTTGGCCTCTTTCTATCTCTCTCTCACACATTGCTACACACTTACACACAGTCTCTCTCTCTCTCTCTCTCTCATAGCTACACACTTACACACAGTCTCTATTTTCATATACAGTACTGTACAGTATGGTATTTTCATGTACAGTATTGTACATGCATGTATGTAATATTTTTCTTTTGTGAAATGCCAACATTGTGTTCACTCTCTAATATCTGTAACATATATTATATTATAATAATACCTTGCTTCCTTTAATTTACACTGTGTTAGCTTTATATTCCATTGATATTATAATTATTGCTTCCTTTAAACTGTCATTCAATGTATTCTATTATTGATTCATTATTGCTGCTAAATTTTATTATTATTGTTTCATTATTGCTGCTAAATTTTACTATTGTTTCATTATTGCCGTTATATTTTATTTTTATTGCAATATTATTATTATTTTTATTGTCTCATTACTGTTTCTGTAATCTTATTATTTTTGTTTCATTATTGCTATTATTCATTATTGCTACTGTATTTTATTATTATTGTTTCATTATTGCTACTGTTAATTATTACTACTGTAATGTTATTATTATTTTTGTTTCATTATTACTACTATAATTTTATTATTATTTTTGATTCATTACTTGCTACTGTAATTTATTATTATTTTTGCTTCATTATTGCTAAGTTACTGTAATTTTATTATTATTATTGTCTCATTATTGCTATTGTAATTTTATTATTGTTTCATTATTGCTACTCTTTATCAATGCTACTGTATTTTATTGTTATTGCTTTATTATTGCTACTATGTTATTATTTTTGTCACCCAATGTATATGATTATTATCTAACTATTGCTATTATGATTGGCACCCAATGGGTGTAATAAAATTATCAAAACAAAAAATCTCTCACAGCTACACACTTACAGTTGTTTTTTTTTTTCTCTCTCTCATAGCTACACACTTACACACAGTCTCTCTCTCTCTCTCTCTCTCTCTCTCTTTCTCTCTCTCTCTCTCTCTCTCTCTCTCTCATAGCTACACACACACACACACACAGTTTCTCTCTCTCTATTGCTTGGTCTCTCTCTCTCTCTCTCTCTCTCTCACACATAGCTACACACTTACACACAGTCTCTCTCTCTCTCTCTCTCTCTCTC
>JAWQEG010003165.1:0-151511 GCA_033782935.1 Petrolisthes cinctipes
GGTTTAGTTGCGCAAGTAGGCGTTGTCCTCGAATGTGTCATGTGAAACCATCAAGGAACACTCGCACAACGGCTTAAACACCTAGACGGTGATTTAAGACTTTGTCTAATCTGGACTTGAACTGATCCACAGAGTTGCTGTTGACTACATCAGCAGGAAGCGCGTTCCAAGTACCGCAGATGCTGTATGTAAAAAATTTACCACACAGATCACGATTGTATCGCTTCAGTTCAAGTTTGTAGCCATGATTCCTGGTTGTGCCCTCACTGAGTTGGAAAATGTCCCTGTAGTCTACATTGTCAAAGCCTCGTAGTATCTTAAACACTTCGATAAGCTGACCACGCAGTCTCCGGGTTTCCAAAGAGAACAGGTCGAGTTCTACCAACCGATCTTCATAGCTCTTGTGTCTAAGATAGGGTATAAGTTTGGTTGCCCTGGCTTGCACTCGTTCCAATCTCGCGATATGTATGTGTGTGTGAGAGAGAGAGAGAGAGAGAGAGAGAGAGAGAGAGAGAGAGAGAGAGAGAGAGAGAGAGAGAGAGAGAGAGAGAGAGAGAGAGAGAGTGTGTGTGTGTGTGTATGCAGAAACTTAATAATTAACGTAATCATCGTATTAATCATTTCTCAGCCTCTCTGTGGTGCTCTGGGTGGGATATATCTCAGCTTATGAAACTTATAGCTGGCTGGCCTCTCAGTGTAAAGTTGGCCGCCGCTAGTTAGAAGGTATCCAATTAACAACAACAAGTTTATAACCCGAGTACTTGATGAGGGATGAAGGGGACGGGTAGGAGGGGGGGAACGTGAAGTGATGTGATGTGAAGGGGAACGTGAAGTGATGTGATGTGATGTGATGTGATGTGAAGGGGAACGTGAGGCCCAAAACGTGAAGTGATGTGATGTGATGTGAGGGGGAACGTGAGGCCCAAAACGTGATGTGATGTGATGTGATGTGAAGGGGAACGTGAGGCCCAAAACGTGAAACTGATGTGATGTGAAGTGATGTGATGTGAAGGGGAACGTGAGGCCCAAAACGTGAAACTGATATGATGTGAAGTGATGTGAGGGCAAATTTTCACACAGATGTTTCGGTAGTTGTATAGTGTGTGGATTGGTACGAGTAGCGTTATTATTATTATTTTTTTTTTTTTTTTTTTTTTTTTTATTATTATTATTATTATTGTTGTTGTTGTTGTTGTTGTTGTTGTTGTTGTTGTTATTATTATTATTATCATTATTATTATTATTATTATTGTTGTTGTTGTTGTTATTATTATTTTTATTTTTATTATTATTATTATTATTATTATTATTATTATTATTATTGTGGGAGTGGCAGAAAGGAATGAAGTATGAGAAAGGGGGAAGGTCAAACTACAAAGGAAGGCTACATATTATAAGGTAGGGATGGCATGTAAGGGACAGAGAGTAAACCTATGTATGTGATGAAAACTACTTGTAAAATTTTCTACCATGAAACGTGGCACCACTGTGTTTGTTTACATAGCTTCCTTATGGTGGATACTATAGCAGGAGTGAGTTCTGTCCATTCATTTACTATTACTACTAATAAACAATCACAGTGGTGCCACGTTTACTATAACTACTAAACACACACATACACACACACGTATTTTCTAATTTACTACACACACACACACGTATATTCTAATTTACTAAACACACACACACACACACACACACGTATTTTCTAATTACTACACACACACACACATGTATATTCTAATTTACTACACACACACTTATCTTCTAATTTACTACACACACACACACACACGTATATTCTAATTTACTACACACACACGCGTATATTCTATAATTTACTACACACACACACTTATCTTCTAATTTACTACACACACACACACGTATTTTCTAATTTACTACACACACACACACATACACGTATATTCTAATTTACTACACACACACACATGTATATTCTAATTTACTACACACACACACACACACACGTATTTTCTTATTTACTACACACACACACACGTATATTCTAATTTACTACACACACACACACGTATCTTCTAATTTACTACACACACACACACACGTATATTCTAATTTAATACACACACACACACGTATATTCTAATTTACTACACACACAAACGTATCTTCTAATTTACTACACACACACACACGTATATTCTAATTTACTACACACACACACGTATATTCTGATTTATTACAAGTAGCGACTTACCCACAAATCAAAACAATAACATTTATAATTATGAGAACGTGAAAACATTAGTCAGCAATGAGTTTAATTAAGTTCCCCTCACGTGTATTAAAACTTATGTCCACGACTGTACGTACATTCACACACTGTACAACCTGCATGTATGTACGACTTCAAGTGTCAAGTGTTGGTCGTAAGTCGTAACTAGAGTGTCGAGTCAGAGCTACAGACGTCATCACTTGTATCTTCTTACATACATACATACATACACCATGCAGTCTTTATGTCCTTGTGTGTGTGTGTGTCTCTTTCCTTACATACATACATACTTACATACATACACACACACAAGTTTTCATGTCCTTGTGTGTGTGTTCGTCTGTGTGTATCTCTGTCTGTGTGTGTGTGTGTGTATATATGTGTGTGTGTGTGTGTGTGTGTGTGTGTGTGTGAGAGAGAGAGAGAGAGAGTATGTGTGTGTGTGAGAGAGAGAGAGAGAGAGAGAGAGAGAGAGAGAGAGAGAGAGAGAGAGAGAGAGAGAGAGAGAGAGACTGTGTGTGTGTGTATGTTTGTGTGAGTGTGTGTCTGTATGAATGTGTGTGTGTATATGTGTGTGTATCAATAAACGAATGATATCCTTGAGGGGTCATAGTGCATTGTTGGTGGTTAATCTGGAGCAACTAATTCCCCCAAACTATTCCAAGCAACAACAGGCCATGAACCAGTATATTTGTCCATCTGGCTGGTCTTGTTGTTTCCTGATACACTTTGGAGGAATCAAGGCGCTCTAATATACAGTTGGACACAGGAATTCGTGGTACAGCCCAAGTGAAAGATGGTCAATTTATCCCAATATCAAGCAAGTTCCTTAGTGCCAAATAGGAGACATCAGGGGCAGAAGTCAGTATTGAGGATGGTAATAAAAAGCAAGTACCTGATAATAGACACTGGTTACTCAAATGGGACAAGTCAATTTCTCCCAATATCAAGTTCCTTATTAGTGCCAAATAGGAGACATCAGGGGCAGAAGTCAGTATTGAGAATGGTAATAAAAAGCAAGTACCTGATAATAGACACTGGTTACTCAAATGGGACAAGTATCTTTCACCTGGGCTGTACCACCCATTCCTGTGTCCAACTGTACCAAATATTTACTATCCACAAAACGGGAGATTCGTTTGAGAGTAAATTTGTGGGTTACTGACTGATTCCTCCAAAACAGATCCCTCATTAAAATAACATATAAGAGGGAAGTACAGTGTTGGTAAATCTGGAGCAACTGATTCTTCCAAACTATTCCAAGCAACAGAACACCATTATTTATTTTTATTCATCTGGTCCTGTTTCATGGCATATACTTTGGAGGAATCATAGCACTCCAATTTAACAAAAGCGAACTACCCCCTTAAGATTATCTATTTCCTGGCATACTTTGGAGGAATCATGGCACTCCAATTTAACAAAAGCGAACTACCCCCTTAAGATTATCTGTTTGGTGGCGGCATAGTTAGGAGGAATCACAAACCTTCCAATGCACCAACCAACAAAAGAATCTCCCTTTCATTGGGTATATTAAAAAGATATTGGTTTAGTAAATAAAGACACATCATCTAGCACCAATATTATGCAGTACGTGAAGGCATCAATTCCTCCTCTTCATATCTTTAGTAAACAAACCGCGTCTCAAACCACGAGTACAAAATTATAGGTTGGGTTGTGTGTTATTTATATCCCCTTAGTGGTATATCATTTCTATTTCCCTCCTGTATACGCGTTCGTCTCTATGTCTTATTTATTATACACGGCAGACCACCCACCTACCTACCCACACACCCTGCAAGTTCTCTCTGTTATGTTAGGTTAGGTTGGGTTGGGTTGGGTTTGGTCAGGTTAAGTTAGGTTAGGTTAGGTTAGGTTAGGTATAGTTTGGTTAAGTTAGGTAAGGTTAGATTAGGTTAGGTTAGGTTAGGATAGGTTAGGATGGGTTGGGTTTGGTCAGGTTAAGTTAGGTTAGGTAAAGTTGGGTTGGGTTAGGTTAGGTTAGGTTAGGTTAGGTATAGTTTAGTTAAGTTAGGTTAGGTTAGGTTAGGATGGGTTGGGTTTGGTCAGGTTAAGTTAGGTTAAGTAAAGTTTGGTTAGGTTGGTTAGGTTAGGTTTGTTGGTTTAGGGTTGGGTTGGATTAGGTTAGGTTAGGTTAGATTAGGATGTGTTGGGTTAAGTATTTTATTTTATACAACTATCTACATATTTATATTTATTATTATTATTATCATTATTATATATCATTTTTTCCCAGGAGGCTGAGACGAATTCGTACACAGAAGGAAAATAACGATCGTGATGTTGATGAAGACCACAAAGGCGAGGCAGCAAAATAATCAAGTCATATCAACCCACCAGCCAGTCAGACCCATCCAACTCCAGTAAACACAGACCCATTATTGTATTCTATTGTATCAACACCATCTTATATACATCTTTATTTATTTACAGGGGGGAATATTTAGCGTTTATATATACCTCATTATTTATTTACTGTGATGAAAACAAATCACACACACACACACACACACACACACACACACACACACACACACACACACACACACACACACACACACACACACACACACACACATTATACTGCATTTAAGGAACCCCCGTGATGTAGTCAGAATATTGGAGGTCAGACAATCCTTTAAACATTGCCACGAAACACTACATGCATCAAAGGAGCTTGTTTCGTGGTAGAGTCAGGAGGAATCAGAAGCCACCAGGTCTCATACACCATCACTGTCATTATCGTTTATTAAGGAGAGATTCACTTGTTGGTGAAATTTAAGGTCTGTGAATCCTCCAAACTATGCCACGAAACACATACATGATTTTGTAGCACCTCATAATAATAATTGAGGGGGTTGAATTGACGTAAGGTGTTGTATGATAATATTTAGCTATGATACTGACTTATTTGCACAATGGAAGGAAAGTGTTGGTGGTTATTTGATTGTGGCTGTACATTGGAGATCCTTGATTCCTCCAATATATGACAGGTAACAGGACCAGATGAACAAAATTACTGGTGGCCTGTTATTTTGAATGGTTTGGTGGAATCAGTTGCTCCTTATTGACCATCACTCTACGAACCCATTAATTAACGACCCTATCACCACCAACACCACCACAACAGAACCGTACAACCACAATCAAATAACCACCAACACACCACGTGTTGTTCTTTATTACCAAGATATTTACTACCATGGAAGGAAAGTGTCGGTGGATATTTGATTGTGGCTGTACCTAACTCATACCCCTCTCTTCCCTTCCCTACACACACACACACGGCCTAAACTGACAAGCTTTACACCTCCTCCACACCAGTAGCCTGCACCCAGCCGGCCCCCTCGTCACCACAATTGTTTACACCTTGAACCTGTGTCTGTATATAAGAAGCCCGCCTGTTGACGCCTCCCACGCCCACACCTAATTCCTCTGTTTACCAAATTTCCCCGTTTAGGTATAGGCTGCGTGAACTGCTGGAGACGTGAGGAGGGGCGAGTGGCAGGTGTAAAGAAGGTTGAATGAGGAGAGGGGGAAGGAAGGAGTAAGGAAAGAAGGGTATAGGAGGAGAAAGGGAGGGTGAATGAGGAGAGAAAGGAGAAAGGGAGGGTGAATGAGAAGAGAAAGGAGAAGAGGAGGGGTAAAGGAAAGAAAGGAGGAGGGGCGAGGGGAGGGAGAAGAGAAAGGAGGAGAGGGTGGGGGAGAAAGGAGGGTGAATGAGGAGAAAGGAGGAAAAGGGGAGGGGTAAAGGAGGGTCAATGAGAAGAGGGGGTAGGGAGAAAGAAGGATGAATTTGGAAAGAAAGGAGGAGAAGGGGATGGGTAAAGGAGGGTGAATAAGGAGAAGGGGAGGGGTAAAGGTGGGTTAAGGAGTAGAGGAGGAAGAGAGAAAGGAGGGTCAATGAGGAGAGAAAGTAGGAGGAAGGGAGGGAGGGAGAAAAAAAGGGGAAGGGGCGAGGGAGTGGGGAGGGAGAGAAAGGAGGGCAGGTTAGATAAATATTTGAGCCTATATCTAACCTCTTCCCTTCGTCACGTAAAAAAAAAATGTCATGACAAAGTGTGCCAGGTTAAATTAAGGGGAAAATTCTCTTGTTGACAAATTTTAGAAGGCTGGTGAGTCCTCTTAAATATGCCGGAAAACAGACGTCCTTTAAGGGGGTGCGGGAATAGGGGGACAGGCTTGGGGGGGGGGGTTAAGGGGGTGCAGTGGGTTTTGGGAGTAGGTGGACAGGCTTGGGGAGGGGTTAGGGTGGTGCAGGAATAGGTTACAGGCTTTCTACCCCCCCCAAGCCTGTCCCCCTCTTCCCGCACCCCCCCCCCCCAGTCCCCCCCCCCAAGCCTGTCCCATACTCCCGCACCCCCTTAAGGTACTAATAGGGGATCTGTTTCGTGGCATAGTTTGAAGGAATCACAGACCTTTCAATTTCACCAACAAAATAATCTCTCCTTAAGGTACCCTGTGATCGAAAATTGGAGGCTTCTGATTCCTTCTGACCATGCCACGAAACAAGCTCCTTCCATATAGGTGTGTGTGTGTGTGTGTGTGTGTGTGTGTGTGTGTGTGTGTGTGTGTGTGTTTAGTGGCAATATTAGAAGGACTCGTGTAACTCCAATTTTCTGACTACATCACAGGGTAATAAAGAACACTGTTGGTACAAAATCTGGAGCAGCTGAGTCCTCCAAACCTATAATAATAATAATACTTCAAGCAACCAACAACAGGCCACAGTTATTTTAGTGATTTCTGGTCCTGTTTCCTGGCATACTTTGGAGGAATCAAGGTGCTCCAGTGTATGTACCCTTTGAGATTGTTACACTCCTTGTTTATCAGGGGTTTTTCACATAATTGTTTTCTTTAGTTATTTTCCTACATGTGGTCGCCTCTCCTTCTTGTTTCTTTCCTGTTATTTTCTGTTTTTATAAGAAGAAGGAGGAGGAGGAGAAGGGGAAGGAAAGAGAGGAGGATAAGGAGAGAGAGGATGAGGAGGTGGAGGAGAGAGAGGAGGATGAGAAGGGGAAGGAGAGAGAGATAGAGGAGAAGAAAGATAAGGAGGAGGAGGGAGAGGAGAGAAAGAAGGAGGAGGAGGGAGAGGAGAGAGAGAAGGAGGAGAGGAGAGAGAGGGAGAAGGAGTATGAGGAAAACGAGGGAAAGGAGTCAGGGAAAAATGGGGAGAGGAGGAGGAGGAGGAGAGAAAGAAGAGAATAAGGTGAGGAAGGAGGGAGAGGGGGAGGAGGAGAGAAAGAAGAGAATAAGGTGAGGAAGGAGGGAGAGGGGGAGGAGGAGGAGAGAAAGAAGAGGATAAGGTGAGGAAGGAGGGAGAGGGGGAGGAGAAAAGAAAGAAGAGGGTAAGGTGAGGAAGGAGGGAGAGGGGGAGGAGGAGAGAAAGAAGAGGGTAAGGTGAGGAAGGAGGGAGGGAAGGGGGGGAAGGGGGGGAGCAACACTTTCACACATACGTCGCGTCACGAACACTTGACTTTGAGAGAGAATGAATGATGTGTAAATTATTATGAAACAGACACAACACAATGAGAGGTTATTTCGGTCAAGTACTTCCTCCTCCTTCTCCTCCTCCTTCTCCTCCTCCTCCTCCTCCTCCTCCTCCTCCCCCTCCTCCCCCTTCTCCTCCTCCTCCTCTTCGTCCACTTGAAAGCCTCGTAATTAAAGGTATATTACAGAGGTGATAAATCTGGAACAAGTGATTCCTCCAAACAATTCCAAGCAACAACAACAAACCAGCCACCATTATTATTTTTCACTCCCCTGGTCCTGTTGTTTTGTTTCCAGGCATACATTGGAGGAATCAAGAGGCTCCAATGTACCAAAAGTGTCTATATTAACCCTCTTAAAGTCTCAATAAATTTTGCCTCTTGAAGGACATATGCATCTTTGCCTTATCTCTCTCGGGGGCCATAAACCACTCATCATAATAATTGCCCCGTGAAAAAAAACAAGAAAACAGACTTAACAGACTTTTTATTTATTTATTTATTTATTTATTTATTTGTGTATTCGTGTGTGGATAAATTAGAAAGATACTCAACATATTTATTTATTAATTTATTTATTTGTTTGTTTATTTGTGTGTGGATAAATTAAAAATATACTCAACATATTTATTTATTTATTTATTTATTTATTTATTCGTGTGTGTTTTGCTTGTTGGTGTTATGGTGGTGATGTTGAGACGACCACTGTGTGACAACGTGATCACAACGGGTATACACACAAACAGGTAGATAGATAAATTAACTAACATACATACATACATACATACATACATACATACATAGATACATACATACATACATACATACATACATACAAACATACATACATAGATACATACATACATACATACATAGATACATACATACATACATACATACATACATACATACATACATTAGAGTGCCTTGATTCCTCCAAAGTATGCCAGGAAACAGGACCAGATGTTCAGATACAATGATAGTGGTGGTCTGTTGGTGGGAATACTTTGGAGGAATCATTATCTCCAAAAAATTGTCAAAACTCTACCCACTACTCCTTAAGGTGGTAATTCTTTATTGGTACATTGGAGTGTCTTGATTCCTTTAAAGTATGCCAGGAAACAGGACCAGATGAGCAAACAATAATGGTGTTCAGTTGCTTGGAATAGTTTGGAGGATTCAGTTGCTCTAAAATTACCAACACAAAACTTCCCCCATAAAGTTCCTTGGGTTGGTTCTAGCCACGACAAAGCCCCCCCCCCCCACCACCCGACCCCCTGACTCTCCAATTCGTTCATCCTTCTAGGCTGGGAATATTCCCCCCAAGGGCTTCTGGACGGGGCGTGACCTGAACCACAACTCCCAACACACTCTCTCTACCTGACCGAAATCTTACCCAGTCCTCCTGTAATCCCTCCATCCACCCCTCTTGAATCCCTTTACCCTCCTCCCCCCTCCCCCTCCCCTCCTCCCCTCCACCTCCCTCCCCCTCCCCCCCTCACTCTCACCCACCCTCCTTCCACCTCCCCCTCCCTCCGTCCCTTCCTTCCTTCCTTCCTCTGGCCTCTTCTCTCGCTTTCCTTTCTGTTTTCCTTCCTTCCTTCCCTCCACCCTTCTTGAGTCACTCTATCATCCACTCTTCTTCTTCCTCCTCTTCCTCCTTCTCCTCCTTATGGCCTGTCCCTCTCTTTATTCTCTGCTTCCTTCGTTCCTTTATCTTTCCTCCTCCTCCTCCTCCTCCCACTTCTCTCTGCATGGTCTCTTTTCTCTCATTTCGTCTCTGTTTTCTTCCTCCCTCTATTCTTCCTTCCTCTTCTTTCTCTCTCCTCTCTATTTTCCTTCCTTCTTGAATCCTTTCCTCCTCATCCTCCCCTATTGTTTCTTCTCTCTATATTTCCTCTCTGTTTTCCTTCGTTCCCTTTCCTTTCCTTTTCCCTCCCTTAAATTCTCCTCTCTGCTTTTCTCTCCTTCCTCTCTATTCCCCTTCGTT
Organism: Petrolisthes cinctipes; assembly: GCA_033782935.1. Taxonomy (NCBI): domain Eukaryota; kingdom Metazoa; phylum Arthropoda; class Malacostraca; order Decapoda; family Porcellanidae; genus Petrolisthes; species Petrolisthes cinctipes. The sequence continues at coordinate 9,758 of JAWQEG010003165.1, forward strand.
CCATCCACCCTTCTTCCTCCTCCCCCTCCCCCAATTCTCCTTTCCTCTGAGGTCTCTTCCTTCTCTATCCTCCAGTAATCCCTCCATCCACCCTTCTTGAATCCCTTCCTCCTCCTCCCTCCTCCCCCTCCTCCATATTCTTCTCTGGTCTCTCCTTTCTCTTTTCCTCTGTGTTTTACGTCGTCCCCTTTCCTTTCCTTTCCCTCACAATTCTCCCTTTACTCTCCTCCTCCCCATATTCTTCTCCTTTTCTTCACTCTCTCATCCGTCCATCTCCTTTTCTTCACACTCACATCTCTCTCATCTGTCCATCTCTTTTCCTCTCTGTTTTCCTTCATTCCATATTTCCCGTTTTGTCTTTTCCTTATAATAATTTCCCTCATTGACTTCTTTCCCTGATTTCCCAACTTCCCAAACCTTCTCTTCTTCCTCCTTCTTCATCACTTCCCTTCCTTTCATTATTGTTGTGTGTCTCCTTTCTCACTCCTCTCCCATCCACAATTCTTCTTTCCCTGCTGCTTCCCTCCCTTCCCTTCCCTCTTTTCTTTCCTCCCTTTTCTTCCCTCTTTTCTTTCCCTCCCTTCCCTTCCCTCTTTTCTTTCCTCCCTTCCTGACAAAAATTTCCATGACTGCCTTCCATCCCTTCCTCACCAACCCCTCTCCCTCCCACAATTCTTTCCCTGTTTCCTTCTCACCCTCACTCTCTCCTTTCCTACTTTCTCTTCTCCCTTTCACAAATATTTCCCTGCTTTCCTCTGTCCTTTCCAATTTTTTACTCTCCCCTCTCCCTTCCACAGTTCTTTCCCTGCTTCCTTTCCACCCTCACTCTCTCCTTTTCCAATTTTTTTACTCACTCCTCTCCCTTCCACAATTCTTTCCCTGCTTCCCACCTTCACTCTCTCCTTTCCAATTTTTTACTCTCCCCCTCTCCCTTCCACAGTTCTTTCCCTGCTTCTCACCTTCACTCTCTCCTTTTCCAATTTTTTTACTCTCCCCCTCTCCCTTTCACAATTCTTTCCCTGTTTCCTTCCCACCCTCACTCTCTCCTTTTCAATTTGTTACTCTCCCCTCTCCCTTCCACAATTCTTTCCCTGTTTCCTTCCCACCCTCACTCTCTCCTTTCCAATTTGTTACTCTCCCCTCTCCCTTCCACAATTCTTTCCCTGTTTCCTTCCCACCCTCACTCTCTCCTTTCCAATTTGTTACTCTCCCCTCTCCCTTCCACAATTCTTTCCCTGTTTCCTTCCCACCCTCACTCTCTCCTTTTCAATTTGTTACTCTCTCCTCTCCCTTCCACAATTCTTTCCCTGCTTTCCACCTTCACTCTCTCCTTTTCAATTTGTTACTCTCCCTTCTCCCTTCCACAATTTTTTCCCTGCTTCCTTCCCACCTTCACTCTCTCCTTTTCAATTTGTTACTCTCCCCTCTCCCTTCCACAATTCTTTCCCTGCTTTCCTCTCTCCATAGCTCTCTCCTTTCCTTCCCTATTCTCTCCTTCTTACCTCCTACATTATCACTGTCTTCATTTTCATCTCTATGGGTCGTATTCAAGAACATCCGTGCATGGTGTTGACGATGGATGGCGTGGTACCGATACTATAGCTCTGTTGTTTACCTATGTACCCATCGTAGTGGTGTTGAGCCATCATACGCACCACCAATTAATGTTCTTGAATATGGCCCTTAGACCTTTCTATATTTTTATTATTTTATTTTATTTTTTTTTTCAATACAACATCATCTGTTACATTTTGTGCTTACTGTCCCACCTCTCAATCACCTTCTTCCACGGGCGCCACATGACCTCGCTGTTGCTGCGCCAAATATCAATCAATCAATCAAATAATCAATCACACAACATCAATATCAACAGATGAACACAGAAGCATTGACGACTAATGTGAGATGTTCATACAATATAATAATAATAATAATAATAATAATAATGATAATAACAATAATAATAATGATAATAATAATAATAATAATGATAATAATAATAATGATGATAATAATAATGATAATAATAATAATAATAATAATGATAATAATCTAGGCAAAGAATGAGTGACGTGAGGGTGTACAGTCACGAGTCATAATAGGTATCCAGGTCTTGTTGTTGAAGTTTCGAATTATCTGACATACAAGTGAATCCATTCCAATGTTTATCCTGTCTCTTAGTAAATATTTACCATCAGGCTATTCGAAGCACACCTGGATACTTCTTTTGGCTCGTGATTGTACACTCGCAATCCAAAATATGTATCCAGGCTTGCTTCGAATAGCCTGATCGAGTATTAATTAAGCGAGCACAAGCAAATATGAAACAGGATAAGTGTTGTAATTGGTTCACTAGTATGCCAAATGATTCGAAACTTCAACAAGACCTGGATACAAATATGAAACAGGATAAGTGTTGTAATTGGTTCACTAGTAGGTCAAATGATTCGAAACTTAAACAAGACCTAGATACAAATATGAAACAGGATAAGTGTTGTAATTCGTTCACTAGTATGTCAAATGATTCGAAATTTCAACAAGACCTGGATACAAATATGAAACAGGATAAGCGTTGTAATTGGTTCACTAGTATGTCAAATGATTCGAAACTTCAACAAGACCTAGATACAAATATGAAACAGGATAAGTGTTGTAATTCGTTCACTAGTATGTCAAATGATTCGAAATTTCAACAAGACCTGGATACAAATATGAAACAGGATAAGCGTTGTAATTGGTTCACTAGTATGTCAAATGATTCGAAACTTCAACAAGACCTAGATACAAATATGAAACAGGATAAGTGTTGTAATTGGTTCACTACTATGTCAAATGATTCGAAACTTCAACAGAACCCTCGTTAGTAACATTAAGGGGAAAGTTTTGTGTTGGTAAATCTGGAGCAACTGAATCCTCCAAACTATTCCAAGCAACAGAACACCATTATTTTTGTTCATCTGGTCCTGTTTCCTGGCATACTTTGGAGGAATTAAGGCACTCCAATGTACCAAAAAAGAATTACCACCTTAAGAAGTGATTTGTTGCCTGGGATAGTTTGGAGGAATCAGTAGCCTCCAGATTTACCATTACGAGGTTCTTTCCCATAAGGGGGTATATAGCACATTGTTTTGGGTGGTAAATCTGGAGCAAATGATTCCTCCAAATTATTACAGGCAACAAGATACCATTATTTTTCTTCATGTGGGTCTGTTTCCTGGCAAACTTTGGAGGAATCGAGACACTACAGTCTATTAAAAGCATAGTATCCCCTTAAGGACCAGGTGATTGTGTATGTGAGAATTGGTGGCTTCTGATTCCTCCTGTCCATGCCATAAAACAAGCTCCTTCCATAGAGGTGTGTGTGTGTGTGTGTGTAAAAGTGTGTTTGTGTGTGTGTGTGTGTGTGTGTCTGTAAGAGTGTGTGTGTGTGTGTGTGTGTGTGTGTGTGTGTGTGTGTGTGTGTCTGTAAGAGTGTGTATATGTGTGTGTGTAAGAGTGTGTGTGTGTGTGTGTGTGTGTGTGTGTAAGAGTGTGTGTGTCTGTCTGTAAGAGTGTGTATGTGTGTGTGTGTGTAAAAGTGTGTGTGTGTGTGTGTGTTTCGTGGCAATATTTGAAGAACCCACTTGCCTCCAATTTTCTGACCACATCACAGGGTTCCTTAACAAGTAACCTACATACATTCTGGCTGGCTGGCTGGCTCGTATATTTGCCGGGGTTTAAACCATCTAAAAAGGGAGTCGACCCATTCCCTCTGCGGCTCTTTTGTCGGCAGGTGTAAAGACGTGGGTTGAGAGTCATTTGGTTTGCTGTCCTTTCATTTACTGCTTCACTGAATACTAACCTTCCTTTCAGTGATGTTTAGGCTAGATCGTCGACGTGTGTGGTCTATCTGTGTGTCTATATCTTCTGCTGGCCATCCTTGTGTGTGTGTGTGTGTGGATTGGGGATTTGTTTGTATGTGTGTGTGTGTGTGGACTGGGAATTTGTTTATTTGTGTGTGTGTGTGTGGATTAGGAATTTGTGTATTTATGTGTGTGTGTGTGTGTGTGGATTGGGGATTTGTATGTGTGTGTGTGTGTGGACTGGGAATTTGTGTATTTATGTGTGTGTGTGTGTGTGTGTGTGTGTGTGTGTGTGTGTGTGTGGACTGGGAATTTGTGTATTTATGTGTGTGTGTGTGTGTGTTAATGCTAATCATATGTGTGTGGCCTGTGTATCTATCTTCTGGCCATCCTTGTGTGTGTGTGTGTGTGTGATGTTATGCTCTAATGTTATTATCCTCTGTTGACGATGGCATGGTATAAGCACGGGCATCGTATTCCTTCCTTCCTTCCTTCAATCATCCATTCATTCATTCACTCAGTTATTCATTCATTCAGTCAGTCATTCAGCCATTCATTCTTTCATTCATTCATTCACTCAGTTATTCATTCAGTCAGTCATTCAGCCATTCATTCTTTCATTCATTCATTCAGTCAGTTATTCATTCATTCATTCAGTCATTCATTCATTCACTCAGTTATTCATTCATTCATTCAGTCATTCAGCCATTCATTCTTTCATTCATTCATTCAGTCAGTTTGGACATGGTATGATTTTAAGGACCCCCATGTTGTAGCCAGAAAATTGGAGGTTAGTGAGTCCTTCACACATTGCCACGAAACACACACACACACACACACACACACACACACACACACACTCTTACACACACACACACACACACACACACTCTTACACACACACACACTCTCTTACACACACACACACACTCTTACACACACACACACTCTTACACACACACACACACACCTATATGGAAGGAGCTTGTTTCATAGCATAGTCAAGAGGAATCACAGAAGCCCCCAATTCTCATATTCTTGTATTGAAGGAGCTTGTTTCGTGGCATATATAGTCAGGAGGAATCAGCAAAAGCCACCACCACGTCTCATACAACCTTCAAGACGAGGACGACTGGAGGCAAAACTACAACCATGATGACATAAAGGATAATAGATGAGTGAGGGGGACAGGGGGGTTGTGGGGGGCGGTGGGGGGTCCTTAAGAGAGTGGGGTTGTTGAGGGAGGTGGGTGGGGGTTCCTTGAGGGGGGTTGTTGAGGGAGGTGGGTGGGGGTTCCTTGAGGGGGGTTGTTGAGGGAGGTGGGTGGGGGTTCCTTGAGGGGGGTTGTTGAGGGAGGTGGGTGGGGGTTCCTTAAGTGGGGGTTGAGGGAGGTGGGTGGGGGTTGAGGGAGGTGGGTGGGGGTTGAGGGAGGTAGGTGGGGGTTCCTTGAGGGGGGTTGTTGAGGGAGGTGGGTGGGGGATCCTTAAGTGGGGGTTGAGGGAGGTGAGTGGGGGGGTCCTTAAGAGAGTGGGATTGAGGGAGGTGGGTGGGGGTTCCTTAAGGTGGGGTTGAGGGAGGTGAGTAGGGGGGTCCTTAAGAGAGTGGGGTTGAGGGAGGGGGGTTGGGGGTTCCTTGAGGGGGGTTGTTGAGGGAGGTGGGTGGGGGTTCCTTAAGGTGGGGTTGAGGGAGGTGGGTGGGGGTTCCTTAAGGTGGGGTTGAGGGAGGTGAGTGGGGGGGTCCTTAAGAGAGTGGGGTTGAGGGAGGTGAGTGGGGGGGTCCTTAAGAGAGTGGGGTTGAGGGAGGTGGGTGGGGGGGTCCTTAAGAGAGTGGGGTTGATGGAGGTGGGTGGTGGGTCCTTAAGAGAGTGGGGTTGAGGGAGGTGAGTGGGGGGGTCCTTAAGAGAGTGGGGTTGAGGGAGGTGGGGGGGGGGTCCTTAAGAGAGTGGGGTTGAGGGCAGTGGGGGGAGGTCAGATGAGGGTATGTGTGGGGCGGTGAGGGGTTTCTTGATGGGGGTTAGGAGGTGAGGGTGGGGTGGGGGGGTTTCCTTGAGGGTGGGGGGCCGTGAGTGGGGGATTCCTTAAGGGGGATTGAAGGGCGGTGAGAGGATTTTGAGGGGCAGTGGGGGGTTCCTTGAAGGGGGTTGGGGTAGGGGCAGTGGGGGGTTCCTTGAAGGGGGTTGGGGTAGGGGCAGTGAGGGGTTCCTTAAGGGGTTGAGGGGTAGTGGTGGGTAGGGGGGGGGTAGTTGAGGCGGTGGGGGGTTTCTCTCTTAAAGTTTATTGTCTTTTTTTACGGTTTGTTGATCTCAGAGTTGTGGATCATTGTAAAGTGGCGATGCTGACTGACTGACTGGTTGACTGGCTGACTGACTGACTGACTGACTGGTTGACTGACTGACTGGTTGACTGACTGACTGGTTGACTGACTGACTGGTTGGTTAGTTGACTGACTGACTGACTGACTGACTGACTGGTTGGTTGGTTAGTTGACTGACTGACTGACTGACTAACTGACTGACTGGTTGGTTGGTTGGTTGGTTAGTTGACTGACTGGCTGGCTGGTTGACTGACTGACTAACTGACTGACTGGTTGGTTGGTTGGTTAGTTGACTGACTGACTGCCTGACTGACTAACTGACTGACTGGCTGGTTGACTGAGTGACTGACTGACTAACTGACTGACTGGTTGGTTAGTTGATTGACTGACTAACTGACTGGCTGGTTGACTAACTGACTGGTTGACTGATTGACTAACTGGTTGGTTGGTTGGTTAGTTGACTGACTGACTGACTGACTGGCTGGCTGACTGACTGACTGACTGACTGGTTGGTTGGTTGGTTAGTTGACTGACTGACTGACTGGCTGGCTGGTTGACTGAGTGACTGACTGACTGGTTGGTTGGTTGGTTAGTTGACTGACTGACTGACTAACTGACTGACTGGTTATTACCCCCATAAATATTACTCATCATAACTCACCTCACCAAAAATCAAACCATTGAACTCAAAGAAAAGAAAAGAAGCAACAGTATCGTCTTGTGAACCATTCATTGTAATCTGTATGCTGTAAATAAACTCTTCCCTGTGTGTGTGTATTCAGAATGGTACATGTGGGACTGCATGATGGTAGAGGTGGTGGGGAGGAGAGATGGTGCATGGGTTATATGATGCTGTCTGTCTGTACTCGTGGTGATCTAAATATATGACCCACCCCCGCCAACCTACCTCATACACCACACACACACACACACACACACAACACTCTCCCTTACACACAAACACATCACTCCCTCTTGCACACACACACACACACACACCACTCCCTCTTGCACACACACATCACTCCCTCTTGCACACACACATACACTACACATCACTCTCCCTTACACACAAACACATATATCACTACCTCATACACCACACACGTACACACACATACACACACAACATTCCCTCTTACACACACACACACTACTCTTTCCCTTACACACACACACACACACACTACTCTCGCTTACTCATGCACACACACATCACTCCCTCTTACACACACACATCACACACACATCACTCCCTCTTACACACAAACACACACATCACTCCCTCTTGCACACACACATCACTCCCTCTTACACACACACACACATCACTCCCCCTTACACACAAACACACACACACACACCCACACATCACTCACTCTTAATTACAAACACACACACACCACTCCCTCTTACAAACACACACACACACACTACTCCCCCTTACACACACACACACACACACACTACTCCCCCTTACACACACACACACACACACACTACTCCCCCTTACACACACACTCTCACATACAGCAAACATCACTCCCTCTTACACACACACACACACACACACACACACTATACCCTCTTACACACACACACACACACACACACGAATAAGCCAAGTTTATAACCATCAGTAGTTCAGTACCTCTCTCTCTCTCTCTCTCTCTCTCTCTCTCTCTCTCTCTCTCTCTCTCTCTCTGTGTGTGAGTAGCCTCGCCTGCCGACCATATATTTCTGATGCCCCGAGATTCACATTACGACTGAAACTTTGGAAGAAAAAGAACTTTACTTCATCGCAGCCGACGTCTAGCTCCCCCTCCTAACTGTCTACTCTCTCTCTCTCTCTGTAATATTATTTCTCCTACTCTCTATCTACAAATTATTTCTTATTTTACTCCAAAAGCCATTCCTTATATTAATCATCTTAAAATCTTATTCCTCTCTCTCCTTTCTCCTACCCACATACATGTATTTTACTTTACCTTACTCCAAATACCTTTCCTTACAATCACATTCTAATACCACTCTTTCTTTTCCATAATGAATATTGCCGCGCTGTAGAACTTGTCAGTACAGTCGATCGTTTGTCCCTTGGTGTGTGTCATTGTGGAATGGTCTTGGTGAATCTGTCTTTGATGGTGTAGGACTGGCTGGCTTCAAGAGTAGGGCTAATATGTTTTTATTAAGTTAACTACTCATCTTTCTTTCTCTATGATGTTTTCTTTTCTTTAGGTTGGATTCATATGGGGCTGGGGTCCTCGGATTGATAAAATACTTGCATTCTCTCCCAGCTTTGTGTCTTTGGTCTTTTATGATAATAATAATGATAAAATACCATATTATAGAGAGCAAAAGAATAAGGCCCAGACACAGGCGTCGGGCGCTTTGGTGGTCGCCACGCCAGGACGACACGAGTGGTCCTTGCGTGGTTTAACTGAGAGACGTGGTAGACTGGCAGTCTGGCAGAGTCAAGGCCACTCGGGCAGAGTATAGGATCTCTAGGGCAGTGAAGCCCGTGCATGGCCTAGGAATATTCCTTAGCCATGGACCCATCGTATGGACCCATCGTGTGTCCGGCTGGCGGCGGCACGGAAGCGACCAGCCCAGTGACAACCAAAGAGGTGGACAAATTTGGTGGCCACCGAGCGACTACATGTGGTCCGTGTGTCCCGGGCCTGAAATACAAATCGCTGCCACACGTGGTGTGAATCAGCTTCTCCTGACCACAGACACCAACACACTCACTGGTGTGTTGGGGTTGGCCTTAAAACAATGGAAACCTATGACAAGCCACATCCCCAACTACTATATAATATGTGTGGTCCTTATGTTAACACGTGTAAGAATAACCACTGCTGGTGGAATAAACTTTATTATTATTATTATTATTATTATTATTATTATTATTATGTGGCCACCACAAAGCGCCCATGTATCCCAGGCCTAAAGAGTAAAGTACCGTATTATAGCCAAGCCGAAATGACCCACTACCAAAGTACCGAGTTTGAGACGGACCGAACAGTACACATGTGTATTGTTTTTGAAATCGTTAATGGCAGCCTTAGTCGACCTACTCCTGGAGGGGAAAATTACTCCTGACAACCTTTTATCATGGCTAGACGGGGCCCATGTGGTACGTCAATCCCTCTATTACATTTATATTACATTTGAGGTTATTTATGGTGCTTTGTAGTGTGAAATAAGGCGTGATATGAGGTGGTACAGTGGGTGGGGTTTGTTATGGTGATGGCTGCTACTCGTTGTTACACTCAATGTTTTATCTTTAAAAGGGAAAAGTTCAGTGTTGGTGGTAAATCTGGAGCAACTGAATCCTCCAAACTATTCCAAGCAACAACAAGCCACCATTTTTTTTTTTTTTTTTAAGTCTAGGTCATGCTTCCTGGCATATATTAGTAGAAATCAAGACTAATGAACCAAAAGTAGACCTTCTTAAAGCTGATCTGGTAATTATCCAGTATATTGCCGTTTTCCATTAGGATGTTTTTATGGTATTTATTGAAAGAATTACCGTTTTGTAGCAGTGTTGCCAGATCCGGCTGGGTCCCAGTACTTTGGCCCAGTCATTTTCTGTACTTTACCACGGTTATTTCCCGGTAGTTTGCCTAGGTTAGGTCCCGGTAGTCTGCCCAGGTTAGGTCCCGGTAGTCTGATGCGGTCTAGGTTAGGTTAGGTCAGGTCAGGTAAGGTCAGGCTAATTTCAAAATGCCCCATTTGAATATGCCCTATCTTGGAAATGGGGCATTTGCGGAGAAAATGCCATAGAAGAAAATAGTCTTAGAATGGTCTAAATAAGTAGGTAATGAAGGTAGAAAAACCGTACCCAATAACGGTAATTCATTCAATATTTACCGTTTTTACCATCTTTACCCACTAATTTATACCATTCTATGATATTTTCTTCGGAAATGCCCCATTTCCAAGATAGGGCATAATCAAATGGGGCATTTTGGAATTAGCCTGACCTACCTAATGTATCCTAGACCACATCAGACTACCTGGACCTAACGGTATTATTGAAAGAATTGCCGTTTTGTAGCAGTATTGCCAGATCCGGCTATGTCCCAGTATTTTGCCCCGGTCATTTCCTGTACTTTACCACGGTTATTTCCCAGTAGTTTGCCCAGGTTAGGTCCCGGTAATCTGCTGTGGTCTAGGTTAGGTTATTAGGTAAGGTCAGGCTAATTTCAAAATGCCCCATTTGAATATGCCCTATCTTGGAAATGGGGTATTTGTGGAAGAAATGCCATAGAAAAAAATAGTCTTAGAATGGCCTAAATAAGTAGATAATGAAGGTAGAAAAACTGTACGTGATAACGGGAATTTATTCAATATTTACCAACCTAACCTGAGCAAACTACCGGGACCTAAACGCAGTAAAGTACCAGAGCAGGACCTGAGAGGGGCAAACTACCGGGACCTAGCCAGATGTGGTAACACTGCTACAAAACGGCAATATGCTGGATAAAAACCGTTGATATTCCTTTGGCTGGGAATTATTACACATTCTGCCAGGGTTTCAGTTTGTTTTGCGTATTATTGTATAGACTATTATATGTATACAGGTTGTGGTTTGTGTGTTATGCTTGTGGTAACATGGGAGATATGGAGTGATATATTCGATCAATATTCATAGCATAATTGTTTTACGAGAGCAGTATTTTTAACTCAGGCTAATATGATCATTTTTTTACGAGAGCTGTGCCTTGACTAAGGAAAAGAATAATATATACACAGATTATTGTCCATTTCATTACCTTTGTTACAAGAGCTCTGCCTGGACTAAGAAAATAAATAATATATACATACCGGTAGATTATTGTCCATTTCATTACCTTTTCAATGACGGAAGCGGTCTTAAGGGAAAAAAAATTTGTTGGTGAATTGGAAGGTCTCCGATTCCTCCAAACTATACCACAAAACAGATCCCCTATTACGAGTCAGTAGCCTTCCATTTCACCAAAAAGAGAATCTCCCCTGATATTAGGTCCAATGGGTAGACACAATCCAGGTTAGGTCAGGCTAGTTAGTCTAGTGACAAGAAAATGGTTATCCCCCTCATTAATAATATAATATTTATATATAATGGTTATCCCCTACAGAAAAAAAATTAAATCAGCATAAAATATTAGGCAGAGCTCTCGTAAGGAAGTACTGTACCAACACGAGATCGCTATTGTTTTAACCTAGAGGTAAATTTCCAGCTTTATTGCCAACTCGAAAACTTTTTTTTGACACCCTATCCCAGCATTGTGGATCATTCTAAGACAGTAATGCATAAATAGTACAGTACAATGCTACAACATGCTCATTCATTAAATTATATATTCTTAGGTCTAAACTGCAGTTAATTCTTTGTATTCAATAATGTTTTATCTTTCAGGATGGAGTACTAGAGGAACTATCAAGCCTAAGGGCGGAGTTTGTGCCTGTTTTCCTCAACTTTCTCCGGGACCAATCAAGAAAGTGAGTTGCTTTTAGAAGTTTTTGAAACTAATGTAGAGTTTGACTAGATAAATTACGGTAATTATGCAGTCAAAGTTTGATATGTCGACAAGGCAAAAAAGTATTGATTAAAAAATTCACTTTGGAATTCAAAACAATGACAGAAAAAATGGGGAAATTTTCTTGCTATTTGGTATTTTCTGACTTACGCTTGTATATAACGGGTTTAGATTTGGCATGGCAGGACACAGCAACTCCTTGTTTGAATACATATAAGTAGGCCCTGATTATAAGCAGCTATGGTTCAGAGTGATCATCCTAACAATAAAAGTGTTGTGCGGTAGTGATTAAGGCATTTGTATTACAGTATATGTTAATGTGATGTTAAGGTTTACTTGAAGTGTACTTTACTCAAGCTTCTAATTTAATTCATAATTTATAGTACTGTGCTGTAATTTATAAATGATATTGTAAGTGAAAAGTTATTTTAATATGGTTGATATTCTATCTATCTATCTATAGCTCCAACGCCTCGTTCCCTCCGGGAACTCCCCCCAAGGGGGTGGCCACGGCAGAAGTGTCTCCAGTTCTCCCTGTTCCAACACTCCCTCCTTACTTGTTCAAGCCCTACTCTGCCCCTCACGTTTCTCTCCTTTACATACTCTTCCACTCTGTTCTGCCATCTGACCGGAGGTCTGCCTCTCACACCAGGTGCCACAACTTCACTTCCATACACCTTCTTTACAAATTCCTCGCCTTGCATTCTCTCCACATGTCCAAACCATCTCAATGTATCACGTTTCACTCTCTCAACCACTCCACACTCAATGCCAATTGCCTTCTCACTCATACCACATCTCTCATACGCACTCTCATTACTTTCTCCCTCGCATCTAGTAAGTCCACATGCTCCTCTCAAGTAACTCATTTCCACAGCTCCTATTCTAGACTGATGCGCCCTACTCCATGTCCATGTCTCCCACGCATATGTCAGTGTTGGCAGGATTATACTATTTCGTAGTCCCCTTTTCACTTCCATACTCACACTTCTACCCTTCATAATCCTCCCCAGTGATCCTATGACCTGTCTACCCTTCACTGCTCTCTCCCTAATTTCTCCTTCCATACTTCCATGTTTACACATAACTGTACCCAGGTACTTAAACTCCTTCACTTCCTCCATCCTCTTGCCCTTCAGAGTTATCTCACACTTTGTCCCAGTTGGCACAGCTACTCTGTAAGGTGTAGCAAAGTCAATCACTTCAGTTTCTGCTCTTTCAAATACCATCACTTTACTTTTACCTACATTCACCTTCAGTTTCCTTCGTTTACACACAGACTGAAATTCGTCCACCACTCTCTGTAAATTCCTTTCATTCTCAGCCATCAGCACAGTGTCATCCGCAAACAAACTTGCCACCAGGGACCAATTTGCTTCATTCAGCCTCAACTTCACCCCCAGACCATTCACTTTGGCTTTCACCTCTCTCATACAACCATCCATATATATATTGAACAACCATGGTGACATAACACACCCCTGTCTCAGACTTACACTAATATTAAAACTCTCACTTAGATCACCCTCTACCCGTACACATGCTTTTGCATCTGCATAAAAAGCCTCGATGCTTTCATTCATAGGTAATGTCATGGAGTGTGTAAATTCTGATTATAGATACTGAAGAGAACTGTCTTATTATAATTGTTATATGTGGTGTCATATTGATTGGTTGTGCTGTTGCAGTGTGGTAAAGGACAGTGTATCAACATCAGGATCATCCCTGGTAAAGGGAGCCAACTCTGTGCGTGTGACAAAGTATATCTCCCCCGGCAAGAGTTCCTCCTGTCGCCCACACCCCCGGAGGCATGGTAGTCTACTCAAGGCCAAGACACTTAATTTCTCAGACTCTCCTCCTAAGGTATGTCCAGGGGAGGTCATTGCAGGAGCCTCATCAAGATTTACACATAAGGTTGCAGGCAAAATTATTACTTATCCTGCTGCTGTTCGCCAACCCTTGGCTTTTTTAACATATCATGATTGTGAGAGTAATTTTAAAGGTAGTGCAGAGTTGTGCTGTGGATGTGTACCATACCAGAGCTTATGATTCCTTTGTTTTATAACTGGAAAAGATTGAATATGCATATTTCAGGAGGGAAGTGTATTAGGATGTGTTATTGATATCATAGCTGCATAGTTCCTAATCTCTACTGTAGAACAATGCTCCTACCATGATTGCTTGTAATTTCAATAATTTGCTGCAGTATTGCAGAAAATTACTCAAATTTTACCCACAGTTAATGAATAAGCTGTAAAATTCCAACATTGATTAGTAAACTTGCCTCTTTTTGAAATATTTTTAATGATGTAGGATAGTTTAGATATAATTTTAGTGGATGAGAAACTTGCTTATATTTAATTCCCTGACTATGAAATATTAGTTTGCAATTAATATATTATAATTTGGTGAAATGACTGAAGTTATGAGTCACAGTGAGAATTGACATCAGTATTACCCCTCAGGATGTCTGTGGTGGTGGTGGTAGTGAAAGTCACATCCCAGAGCTGAGCCAGCTGCTGCGAGAATCAGACCTGTCTCCATCCTCCCCACGTCATGGTTGCTGGACAGAATATAGCAACAGTTGTACTTCCACCCCACGCCATGGTAAGGGTTATAAGGAGTCCTCAAGAACACCCCAACACCGGGGAAGGAAGCAGGGGGGAGACTCAGAGATGAAACACAGTGAACAGCGCCTCAGTTTAGGAGACTTTCTTTCTCCTGAGGTAAAAATGACAAATAAGAAGAAAAGTCCTCTGACCAGGCATGTAGGTGGCTCCCCAGGGTTGCGAAGTGGAACTGGAATGGAGACTAATTGGACTAAGAATCATCATGACTCTCTGCCAATACTTGATTTGAGTGACCAGGAGGCTTTCCCAGTGGTTGGTGTCACCCCACCACCTTCAGGAAAACAACAGAAACGTAGAATCAACCCCACACGTGTCACCCCTTCCTCCAGCAGGCGGGGCGGCCGTGGGGTTGTGATGGGATCCAGGGCAGTGTTTGGGGAACCTCAGAGTTGTGCTCCCACTTCTCCCTTCCTACAACAACAGGAAAATGGCACCACTACTTTGGAGATGGAAAGGGAGCTGTTGCGGCAGGAGCGTCTCAGGAGGCAGGGTGGAGAAACTGGAGTAGGAGAGAGGGCTGGGGATGTTAGGAGTGGAGACGGCCACTGTAATCAGGATTCCCAACCACTTCTCCCTAAGGCCACTGACAAGGCTCCAGAGATGGTGGAAGCAATACTAGAACTAGTCACCAAAAGAGAAATCATTGATGTGTTGTCCAGAGTATATGCAAAATTGTTGTTGCACAATATGGCCCCAAACATTATGGTGGAGCTGTACTTTCTCATGCAGCTTCTCACTGTTCGTGTGGCATTAGGAATGGAGCTAGATAAAAAACCAGAGGAAGAAAATGGAGGAGAAAGTGATTTGGAAATAATAACTAGGGAGTCCTATCTGGCCACTATTCACAATTGTGTATATTTTGCAGTGCAAGTGTTGCTGTTGGTATGGGATCTGGTGAGCCAATTGGACCGTGGCACACTCCAACTACTATCAGAACATCCCCGTGTTATTTGCTTCTCCACAGAATTCCATGGCTGTCTCCTTTCTCACTTAAAAACTCCCTTCCAGCCCCCAGTTGTTCTTCAGGCTAAGTCACCCATTGCAAATGTGTCTTTCCAGACTGATACTGACACCCGCAACAACTTCCCCAGTGATCAGGCATTTAATATCTTTAGAAAACAACGGGACTTATTTTATGAGATGTTACGAATATGGGAAGGTAGCCACCTCACACCTGGTTGGAGCTTCAGTTATGCTTTGGGTCCACGAATCAATCAGATGCTTTCCTTTCATTCCACTCCAACCAACTATGCCCATTTTGCCCGCCTCTTTCAATCTCAGTTGCTGACAATGTGCACAGGAGACCAAGCCTGCCCTTTCAAACAACAAGATGCAGAAGACCTTGGGTTCCTAACCACCTTGCGTGTTCATCAGCCAGGGAAGTATCAGCGTCTTTATGAACGACTAGTGACGCCCTCCAAGTTCGGTGGTCCCTGTCCTGCCCCAACCTTCCCTGGAGCACAGGACTTCTTTCGTGCCTTCCTGGTGACTGCTGACAGCCCAGCTTTTAACTGCCACCTTCGGGATGTTCTGACATCTGAGATCCTCATAGTGAGTGAACAAAAGCTTGTTATCTCAGAAACTGAGGAAGGCGGTCCTCCAGACAGCTTGGGTCGAGGGGAGGCACGTGCAGCTGTGCTGAGACTTCGCCTTTTGGCAAAGTTCCTTGGCCTTCTAGAGTTTTTGCCTTACCAGACGTCAGAGAGACTTCCTGAGAATGTTACAGCATACCAGGTTGCTCTCCGTAGTAGAGTGAAGCCTCCTATAAATTTGTGTGAAGTGTTGCGTCACTCAGTCCAGACACGACAGTTGGTGGTGTGTATTCCCTGGATGGTGGAGTTACTGAGTATGGTAGACCCTGTGGCCCTTCACTCACGCCACTACCTTACTGTCATTATGGCACTCATTGCAGTCTTCAAGCTTTTGTATGTCAGCAGGCCTCAGATAAAGCAAAGTGTGTGTATATCCTGCTCTACTTTTTCCTCTCCTAGTCAGCCCACATTTTCCCCATCCTCTGCTCTCTTTCTTAAATTTGCCCTTGGTTGGCTTTTTGACCTTCCCAATTTCCCTGATGGACTCTTCTTTGCTGAACCCTGTGAGGCAGATATTGATCAACAAGAATATAACCTGACCTTGGCCACCCTCAGTGCCAGCTATACCCGGCCCTGTGCATGCTGTCTCAGGCTCACCACAGCACCACACCATGACCTTCTCCCTACCACCATAGAGGACCCATTGAATACTCTTGGAACACCATCAAAGCAGAAATGTCATGGTAGTATTATCATAACTTTTGTTTTTCTCATGTGCAACAATGTCTTATTATATTATTTCCTTCATATTTATCAACTTCTTAATTATATCATTATAAACTGTACCGGTATAATCACTAAAAAAATTGCCATTTACAGTAATACAATAATTGGTTTTTAATGCCATCTAAATCTTGAAAAAAGATATTTCAATATCCTATTTCAAAGAATATTTTATGCTAGATTCACCACCAGCACCAGCAATTTAAAGATAAGGTTAATGTGTTTGTGTATGTGACTGTGTATGTACTTATCAGTCAGCTTGTTGTAGTCTTGTAAGACCAAAATGAATATGAAATATTTTAATGTTGCATAATCAGAAACATAAATCTGTCATAATTTAATGGATACAACTATAATATTGTATTTATTGATTCTGAATATTATCTTGTTAACTCCAGGTTACTCAATGTCCCCAACCAAGACTCCTTCCAAGTTTCTGTCGGTGGGAATGTTAGCAAGTCCATTAGTCACACCCAACAAATCATCAGATGTTGAGGCTATCACTGAGCTGTCCCTGTCTCTTGATGCTACAGATTTTGTTGATCATCAGGTTTGTTTGTCCGTATGATTGTAAATATTATACTTGTGACTACAGTAGAGCTCAAATATGGGATGAAAATACTGTCTGTTGTCATCACCATGGTATATATACACTGGGTGTAGAGAATGCTGATAACTTCATTCATGTTCTGTTATTGTGTCCCAAGTAGAGGTGAATTTTTCCTGTTGATACTTTAGACACCAACTTTCCATCTGTGACATCCTCTTTATCTCTCCAGATGCTCACTATTTGCTGTCCTTTTGTGAGTGAATTGAAGAACTTGCTGAGTGAATGGCATGTTGGTCAGGGTGGGCAAGGTAGAAGTGGTAACAGCTACAGGAAGATTACCCCACTCTCCACCCCTGCCTGTTCCACCTCACCCAACAGGACAAACAAAGACCTCCAGGTAACAAATCAATGCCAAGTACCTTCCCTCCCACACTCAAAATATTCCATTCTATTGGATAATTCTCTTTTATTTGGTACAGTGATCCAAATATGTTGCATTTTCCCAAAGGTTCCTAATCCCTCAGTTTGTTTTGTGCCATGAAGCCAGAGTTGGATGGTGTGATATAATTATATGAAATCCTGTATTTTTGCAAAGTTGTGCAAATGTGTTATATTAAGTAACCTTTGCATGAACACAACTAGAGCTTTTCCTGTTGTATTTTGAATAATTTTGCATCACTCTTAACTCCAGTAGTGTTCCTGTTAACTGTCAATTCCGATGATTTTACAATAATATGTTTTTGAAAACTTATACAGAATTCCTAATAATAATTCAGAATAACCTGGCTAAATTGAAATTCTCCATATCATACATTAGTGCATTGTAAACTATTAACTGTTATTATTAATTAATCAAATAGATTATAACTTTTGGTCATGAGGAATACTTTCCTCTGGCAATTAACTTGGCTAGTGGTAGGGAAAATATTAATAGTTTTATGCTGTTGTTCTAGGATTAACCACTTGCCACTTAAGTGATTTTTGTAAGGAATATTGGTGTTGATAATTTGAAACTGACTTATTTCAATCACACTGTTTTTCTGCACACAGCTTCAACTAGAGGACAATTTCTTTCACAACCAACCATCTTCCGTGCAAAAGACAACTGACTTTGCTGCTGAGCGCATATCCTCAAACATCATTAAGATGGTGCGCACACAGGTCCTACCAAAACTCAGAGACTCAGTACATTTGCAGGTGAATGTGATGTTTTTAGTTTGAAGACAGATTTTTTGCAAAGATTTATCGCTTTCTCTATTTCTCAAGCCATCAATCTTGTATCATCATTTCTGTACTCTATGAAATATTGAGGTATGTTAACTTAAGTCTTGGAGTTTAAACCATTTGTAGTACAGTAATTAATGTAATTTCTTACTCATTATGTTGAAATGGTGTGGACAGTAAAATTCTTGTTAAGCATTCATTTATTTTCCCTCTTCCTGTAGATCCGACAATTGGTGGATGATCAATTACAGGCAAGTCCCCTCCTGTTGTCCCCTATCTCCCCTGGAGCCTCAGATCAGGCTGGTGGAGGCCAGAGGGATCTAACTGAGCAGGTGGAACGTCGGGTTAGAGAGCTGGGACAATGGATGACAGGGGAAGTACGAGAGAAGTGCACTCAACTCACTCAACAACACTGTAGCAGTGAGCATGTCCTTCCAGCACTGTCAGTACTTCTGCCACCAGACCTCCCAGCCAAGGTAGATGCTGGTGACTTCAATAAAAAGATCACCTAAAATTATAGACAACATTCTATTTGAGTAACAATTAATAGTAATAAAAATAAATAATGCAGTGTTGTATTATACAAGACAATATTGTTGTTGATGTTTCTCAAGCTCAACAACCATGAGTCTATGAGGAAGATCATGAATAGTACTGTGTTTTCTCATAGGGAGGGTTTTCGTGGAATGTACATTACATTGTTGGCAAGTGTGGTAGTGTACAGTGCATTCTTCCTCCATAATGTGTTAATAGTGTGAGGTGCTGTGTTGCATCCTGGACAGGCATTTGCTATTGCTCCATCCAACCTTGTATAGGTCAGAAATGATGGGTGATGCTCACACTGCAGTCTGACCAAACGGACTCTATCCTTACAGAGTAGGGAAGACTGAAAAGGATGGATGTCAGGAGGCTGTGCAAACAGCTGTATTGTTCTTGAGTGACTGGGTGGAGCCGTGAATGATCTGAGTATGGATATTTTTTTTTTTTTTTTTTTTTTTTTTTTTTTTTTTTTTTTTTTTTCTATATGTTTCTGAAAGCTGATTTGGGGTGTGTGAGATGGTAGTTGTGATAGTATTCATGTATGCTGGACATTTTTTTAATGTTCCTTGAAAATTTATTACCTGTATAGTACAGTATTACCATTTTGTTGTTGCAGGGTATGGAAGTGTGTAGGAAGGTGGTGAGTAGGATGAGTCAGGAGAAGGTGGTATCATGGTCTCAGACTCACCTCACTTCTGCAGTTTTCATTAAGGAACTCACACCTGATGCTGAGAAGATTGTACGCCAGGCTCAGAAAGCAGCTGGACTTCTGAATGTAAGTTTTTTTTTTTTTTTTTTTTTTTTTTTTTTTTTTTTAAGGGGGTGACTAATACAATTGAAGAATGTTGACAGAACATAATATTCATAATTAAGGAGAAATGTTCATTGACATATTGGGGATACCAAGTTCAGGTAACACTATACCTGGTATTTGTAAAATCGCACAGGTGGATGGCGTACTGTATTATGTGTTGTGATGTGAAAAAGAGTATCTTTGAGTTGAGATTCTTATAGTTTTGTTGAGTATTTCAATGATTATGTGTGTTCTATAGCTAGGGCTGGCCTGTTACTCCAACTTTAGGAAATGGAAAAAATCTTAATTCAATCTTTGGGAGCACCAGAGGTTAGTGACTGTCTACCATGGGTGGGTAGAAGTCTCCATCCTCCACTATAGGGAGAGAACTTGGAAATACTGGAGATTTTTTTTCTCTTTTTTATGACCAACTACTTAAGGTGAGTTTCCAGAGGCCACAAAGCATCAAAGCTGTAGGTAAAATGATAGATGGTAGAGGAATGAGAAAAATAGAACATACCCTGTACTTTACATATTGTGGTTGGCTGTGGAACACAACCAGGGAAATGTTCCTTTTCAAAATGAGTTTTGTAGACTGGTCTAATATCAGTGAAGAGTATTTTAAGATTGACTCAAAAAGAAAATGAAAGTCAAGCTATTTTGTATTTGTTAGCCTGGTTCACAACACGAGGAAAAAACTGGAGAGGGGAAAAATTATCCACATAGTACAGGAAAGATATAGGCATGTTTATCTTATGTTGTTGCAGAATTCCTTGCAAGTGTCAACAACCACCACCAACAATGACTCAATAACTTCCAACCCTGAGTCATCAGATGCAGGTGCAGTGGCATTAGACACCAGCCTCCCTCCACAACCCCAGACTCCTCTCTCACCCACAGACTTTGTCCTCACTTGTAAGTTACCTAAAGTAAATTGTTAGCTTTATTTATGTTCATCATTACAGAAAAGCAGCTCATTGTAAGTTTGTTTTGTCAGAAAGTCAGATGAGCTCAAGTGGACACTGAAAGTTGTACATAGTCTACAAATGACAAATGTCGCAAGCCTTTCATTCATGTCAAATGTGTAACATTGAAAATTACATTAAGGTTAGTGTTTAAAAAATAAATTGAATACAGTAATTTTGAGTTCATATGACCTTTCACTTATGAAAACATATGCCAATTTGTAGACTGGTATATGTTTTATGTTCTAGGCTTTTTGTATATTGGTTGTCATGGTGAGAATACTTAACTGTAAATTTGCAGAACATTTTACAATCGGTTTCATGTTTTTTATACAAATAGTTAGGGATGCATTAATTAATTACAAGTATTATCAGCTTTTGTTCCAATGATTGCTCTCTAATTTTCTTTTTCTCTTTGCATTCCCTTTTTTGTCACATCTCCCTTATTCCTACCAATACTTCATCTTTGTGTATATCTTACTGTTGGCACCCATCCATTATGACTTGTCTTGTGCTTGAATATTTGCATTTTGTTTTCATACCCTTACAATATTTTGTGCACCCTCTCTTTACCAACATGATCCATGTTCTCTCTACCTTGACATGATGTACCCTTTACTCCTGCTCCCCAAATCATAATGTACTGTTTTATGTATAATTGACCTTTTATGATATTTCCTCCTTAACTGGATCTCATGCTCATTCTCTACTTTCACATAATGAAATCCCAATTCTTTCTTAATGTATAACTTTCTACTCCTTCCTACCTTTGTCATGCTGTGCTATGTCCCTATGTCATTTTATGTATGACACTCCCTACCTGACTGGTTCCTGTATGGGTACCTGTCCTGCATTGCCCCCTGTAACTTCTTACGAGGTGCTGTACTTCCACTCTTGACTGGGGTCTGTACAAATACTGCACTCTCCTCCCCAAGCTTTATCTCCACGCCCCTCCGCAGCCCCAGTGCACCAGATGCGAGCAGCACGGAGGAAAGTTGTTCCAGCCATCCCCACTGAAGTCACTGTGTCACCTGCCAAGGAACATGATGTCAACACACCCTCACCCTCAGTCGTCCTGACTTCGATTAAGGTTGGTTGGGAATTGATGGTCAAATATTTCAGCTTAATGAGACAAGAATTACTCATCTTCTCCTCTGGCAGTTGTATGCTTCCTTCTAGGAGATAACATATGACAGTAAAGAGGCAAGGAATGTGGAGAGTCCTAAGGATGATATATGGAGTACGGTAGACTGCAAAAAGCTGAAGGCAATACAGAACATGTATAAGGGTACAAAGACCAGTGTAAGATTAGTCAGTGAATTGAGTGAGTTGAATTATATCAGTTTAGAGCTAAAAACTTTATTTTTAAAATAGTTTTCATGGCCTCAATCATTGTGGGAATGAATGTTGTCAGCTGCCATAACCTCTCGATGGGTTTGATAGCTCAGGTACACGCCAAGGTGACCCAGGCCATTCCTAAGTTTTAGTCATCCCTGAGGGGCAGGGTTTTATGTGTTAGTTTGGCCCCAGTAGCTGTCCACATCTTGAGTTGGCAACCACTTGGGGGTGGACCCTCAACAAAGATGCCATGCCACTTAAGTTCTTCCCCATACTGAGTTACCCTTTTTTCCCCATCTCTCAGCCTCCATGGTGCTTCAGTTTGGACAGCTATAAAGCTTTTACAATGTACAGTACAACACACAAACAATGACCGAGAGTTCTAGTATTTGAGTGGTTTATAGATGAATATTAACACTGTGACAACTATAAGTTCATTTGTTGTGGCTCTGTCAGTTGTTGCTGTGTGACTTGACCTCGACTCCAGCTTCTGATCTCCTGAGTGTGGTACATGAGGAGCGTGTGTGGATGGCTGTGAAGGATGTGAGAAATACACTGACCCGACGGCAGGATGTCACTGTAGCTGTCCTGCGAGCCCTTGAGACACTCACAATTGACTTGGCTGTGGCAGTAGGTAAGTCATACACCACCTTCACTATTATTGAAAGAGCATATTATTTGTGCAGGGATGAAGTAACCTCGAGCCTCTTCTGACTTTGAATCAGTAGGTGATTGATCAATTTATTTAAAGATTTATGCTACTGGTTTGTTAATAAATTTACAATAAAAGTATAAATAAACTTGAAAATAATGACATCCAATATAATGTTTGAAGTTTTGAGGATAATTGAGAACTACACAAACTTCAAACAAGTAAAACATATGACTTCTGTATTGATATATTGTATTTAGCAATCACCAGAATTCTGCTCTATTGTACAGGAATGCTTTTACTCAGGCTCATGTTCAAGACTCCATACGGTAGCTCAAATCAGCCGTTATATAATAATAATAAAGATACAGATATATAAAATTTTCTTCCAGCTGTGTGTTTACCTGCCTTCATGACTAGTGAGCTACAAGAAGCTTTTGTGTGTTTATGGAAATCCAGGAATGACATGGGCACAGAAGGTAATATTTCGATGGAGGGTGCAGAGAAGTGTGAGGCAGGCAGTAGTGGTGCTTCCGAGAACAGCGGTATTCTACCTGCACCGTCCAGCCTTGGGTCATTACTGTGCCCAAGGACAGTAATGCTTGTGGCCCAGAACCCGAGCCAGGAGCACCAGCGTGAGGCTTGGTGTCGACTGGAGGAGGTGACATCACTGCTATTGGCTCGACATCTCCTCACACCAGCCACACTCCTCGACCATTGTGTCCCCCTCCTCAGGCACACTTGGCCACAGGTCTCTCCAAGTTTTGTGTTTTATTTCAAATATTATTTGTATTGGTGTATGTAATTGTATACAATTAAGTCCAGCTTGTTTAGTATTTTCAGGAGAAAAAGATAGTCATGTGGATTTGGACTTATCCAAATTCTATGCTTTATGTTTTTCAAAATTCATGTACTGTATGCATACAGATTAAAATTTGCCTGAGTTTCATACGTTATATAAAATTCCAAGTTTTGTAGAAATGGATATGCTGAGAATATATGTAGAGTTCTTTGAATTAACCTGGTAAGAAATAGTGAAATTTGTATAAATGGAGGTTTTACTATACAGTACTGTACAGTATGTGTTTTAATAATTTTATAATTTTACTTTGATGTTGAAATTTCTCTTTATCTTTCCTTGTTTTGCGTATATGTCATAACCTAATCAGCTGTATACTGTAGTAACTCTGTCATGTTCTCCCATCAGGAAATTTTGTCAGGGATCTCCAGCTGCATTGAGGGTGTTTCCCGACGAGCCCTTGGACGCCCTGGTTGTCATGATGACCCTGACCTCACCCAGATGTTGGAGTGGGTCGGATGGGTTTGTCGTCAGATGGATGACCTTGGGGATGATCTCTAAGTACCGGTAAGTGTGTTAACCCATACAATGTCAGCTTGGGAAATGAAAAATACTGTTTTAAATAACATTAAGTAGTCTGGCCTAAAATGATGGAAAATACTCTTTCAGGTGGTGTCAAGAAAATGGAATATCGAGGGCTGGCAAGGTGATGTCTGTGTATTGTATGTATTCCATAGTCCCAACACTACACACATATTTGCTTTACCTATCTTTTAAGTAATATTATAGACAGTAATAACATTTTAACTTTTGTAAAAGGGTTTACTGGGACACATATAGAAACCCAAGTAAGGTGCTCATTTTATGCAATAATTTTTAATTCCTCAGCTGTCCCTCCTTTCCTGCTTTTTCTTTTGAACCTGCTCTTTCTCTACCATGTTGTATGGGATCTTCATGGCCTAATGCAATCTTTTTCTTCCTTTTCCATTCTCTCTTTTTATGCAAGCTTCTACAGTGATATGAATCTAAATAAACGAAATATAAACACTTAATTTATAGCATACTACAGTATACAGTAGTAAACTCTAGTGACTTAATAGGCAACAAAATAAGATCATAAATTTTTATACTATAGCCTACTGGACAGCCTTCTTAACATTTTATATATATGTACAGTACAGTACTTCATATCTCAAATAGTGTACTGGTTAAAGTGTGAGAAAGAATCACCACACTTCCTATTTAAACTTGGCAATTCATAATTGAGTGTATGAATGGTATCTATTGACTCTTTAGATATTTCAGAAGATTTAAGTGACATTTTTGGAATGGTGTAACAATATATAGAGAGAAGTACTGTACAGTACTGTATTATTTTCTTACTTTTATGCTTTTTTACATATAAATGTTTAAACTTTGGTATATAGAAACCAGTTGACTATATATTGTGGTCATCTAGGTGTATTTATAAAGAGAAATGGTTTTTAACACACTGACATTTCAGCTGCCCAATTTCCTGGTTAACACGCAGGAATCATAGAGGTGGTGAGAAATTTTAGGTATACACAGTGATGATACACATAAAACAATCAGTGAGTGTTGTGACCAAGAGTGGCGGTGAGAAAAGAAGTGGTGCAATATAGTGTGTGTAAGCATCAGAGTCTGTAAATATTACAGAAAAGTATAAGCAGAATTTAGTTAATTGTTAATAAAACAAATTTGCAACATATCTCAACATCAGTGACAAAATTATCAGATGTGTTACATTTGGCACCTCCATGCTCTCCCAACTGAGTAGGGAGATGCCAAAGCCACATGTGGGAGGAGATTCCCTGCCTGCACGGCCTTTAATGATGTGAATATGGTAATTTATTGTGTGCATGCTTTTTTTTTTTTTTTTTACCACAAGGGATCGTTTCCTTGGAACAAAATTCATTTTTGGAAGACTTGAAGAGGTCAACCATGCCAGTACTGATGAGTTACATTATTGCACGATAGTGGCTGGCAATATTCCAAGCTGGTTAGTTGAGTTACATACAGTATTGTTGCTTGCATTGACTGGTGTCTGTGACTTGAGTAATGTGGTATTAATATATGATGTAATTAATTCTGGGATGACTTGGATTTTCCTGATACTGTACTGTGGATCATCAAAGCATGTTGTATAAACTTTTAGCCGATGTTGAAGAATTGATTGAAATGACTTTTAATTCCTAGACATTAGGAAAGTTAAAGTCATCATCTGTTTTATAAGAGTTTTATATGTGTTGAATGTTAACAAGTGTACTCGAGGTTAGAATGTAAATTTGTGTTTTATTTTGATGGTGTGGTGTTTTGGCCTGGCTGGTCTTGTTCTTCGTCTTACATTTGTGTTGACCGAGTACCTTGACTGGCTGTGCAGTCTGTTAGAATCTTTAGATATGTAGAGAAACCTGTTAAATTAACCTATGGTGTTGTACAAAGCCATCAACACCCTCCTATCTGTGATTTGTCTTATACAAGTGAATGTATCTATTTACTCAGTCATGATGTAGGTGTTTATTTGTGTTTCCAAATACAGTAGTGTAGTGATCTGTATTATGTCTGCTTGTTGGTACAAGAGGAATTATATTGCACATTCTATACTAACATTTAGTGTTATTTTCCTTGTGAATGTGGTTTGTATCTTAAAAAGTTGATGTCAAATACCGTACATTAATTTTTCTGTATTCATAATCCTATGAAATAGCATTTTTGTTGTGTGCTTTGATGTCAGTAAAACTGCAGTCATTGGAAGTGTCACATGACTCATTTGTTCCGATTGTAGCACCAAGTCTTCTTTGTGGTAAGTTTCTGATGTTTCAGTTCATTATGAGGAATCATTATTGTTGTAAAAGTTAAAATGGTTTCCAATGCTTCACTCCACCATGGCAATTCATACTGTATAAAAAAAATAAAAGTTTTGCGAAATGCTTCGTGTTCGTTTGTACCAAATTATTACTCTTGCTTCAATGCCAAACTCCTGAGAAATTGTGGATAAGCCATAATTGTAGCCTATTCCCCGAATAACGAATCAGGTGGTGAAGTAAGTGTCCACTCTTAAGTTGAGATGCACTCTTGAATAATTTTTACATGAGGGGGAGTAGCTAGATTTTTAGATATCGCCTATTGAATAGAACAATCGCTCATAAATGTAAACTCCCCCACCCAGGACAAGACACCCATAAACTCTGATCTGTTCTGGTAACATCATACCTGACGTCAGTGGTGGGGGTATGGGGTGGTGTTTGGAGGAGAAAGCTGGTCTTCGGATACAATACACGTACTGTACAGTACGTACGTTTTTCCACATACACACACTCTATCACTACAATTACATCGCCTAAATATCCATTTCGAAGTCGATGTGCGTTAGTCCCAATAACCAAACCTGGTCTACTTTGAACCACTGCCTCAACATACCAAGATATTTTCAAGCATCTGAATGAAGCAGTGCAACAACAGCTGGGACAGTGATCGAACTCTGCCAGGAAGAGAGTGACAGTACCTCTTGAAGCCTCGCATCATGTGTCACTGCTCATAATATGAGTCATGACTCTTTACCAGGTCCCAGTTTGCCACAGTAAGGTTCTCTTTGTGTGTGTTGAGATGTGTACAGTGTGACGAGGAACCTATGGCCGCCCAAGCTGACTTCCGAGATGATGTCAGAGTTGGAGGAAAGAGTATATACGAAACCTCTTCTGACGTGACTCAGGTGAGTTTTGTCAACTTCAGTATTTGGCTTTAAGGTGGTCAGTTCCTAATATATCCTATAGAAGGTGATATTTTGTAGGATATAGGCTAGCTATAGTAGTGAGAGGTAAAATCCAAGTTTGTATGAACATTTATTGATGTGAGTGAACATAATTTCTTAACCTGCTGGTGGCAGCTATTGATATCCTCAGGCTGGGCGGAGGTAGCCTATCTGTTTGTTTAGTACAAGTAGCCTAAACGTCGGAGCTGTCAAATATACAGTGTGTGTATTACCCCAATCTAATGAAAATGTTTGCCGAGATCCTCGTAGAGAATTTCTACAATGGTGGTGAAATCACACTGGAGTGATGATCATAAACGGTGAATAAAACCCACTCTTGTTGACGGAAATAATATATTAATCCATACAGTTTCGGTGGACACTGCCACCATCTTCAGTGGTCTAGCGAGAAGAAAGGAATGACATAGATAGTACATAGGTATGAATTTATATACAGTTTGTGGAGGGGGGAGGGAAGGAGGTGTCAGTGGGATCAAGGATGAGAGTCTCTCATCCTTGAGTGGGATGGGGTAGAAGGAGGTGTCGGTGAGGGCAGGTCACGTGTTAATCCCCTTGGGAGTCACCTAGGTGTGGGTGAGGTGAGGGACATTTCTACCAAGGATCTCATTATTGGGTCTAATTTATACATACCATAACTAAGGTTGAAATTGCGGTATTTTTCAATGCACATTGATTCGATTATCTTACGTTTTCTAAAGTCGTTGCTTTTATACATCAGATGGCTACCTTGCCAATCAATTCTATGATTGGCATTACAAACATGGTTAAAAATAGCATTGTTTAAATTACACGTCTTAGTGGCATATTTATGTTCCTTAATTCTAGTTTCTAGATTTCGGCCAGTCTCTCCTATGTAAAATAGTTCACAATCTTTGCATGGAATTTTATATATCCCTGCTTCTGTCGGGGTTCTAAATTTGTTTTTTACTAACTTTGATTTAATAGTTGAGGTGTATTTAAAGGCTATATTTACATCACTTGTGTGACAAATAGACCTCACCATACTCAAATCAGAGATGTAAGGCAATGTGAGAAAACGTTTCATTTGTGTGGTGGGGTTTTTTGGAGCATAGTGAGATTGCCTTGCTTTAAGGTAGGCTTTTTTTATGAACCAAGGGGGGTATTTTAAATTTTGAAAGATTTTCCAAATCAGCTGATTTTCTTCATGTATATGCTCTGGACTGCAAATTATGAGGGCTCTAAGGAACATTGATGAGATGACAGACAATTTTGTGGCCGAATGATGATACGAATAGTAATGAATGAACAAATTACAACTGGTAGGCTTCCTATACACTTTGAAGCCCACCGACACCTCCTTCTACCCCATCCCACTGACACCTCCTTCCCTCCCCCCTCCACAAACTGTATATAAGTTCATACCTATGTACTATCTATGTCATTCCTTTCTTCTCGCTAGACCACTGAAGATGGTGGCAGTGTCCACCGAAACTGTATGGATTAATATATTATTTCCGTCAACAAGAGTGGGTTTTATTCACCGAATTTCTACAAGTTGTTATTTGTTTGTATCTATTGGAGCCTACCATGTAAAGTATATTAAAATGTACTAGACATTGCGAGGTTATTGTGCTTTTGGATATTACAATGTGGCAATAAAGATTTGCCAGAGAACTGGAAATTACATTTTTTTGGAGATTGAATTTTTTCCTGTTTTTAAATTAAAACGAGACTGACCTGACCCAACCTAACCGAGACTAATTAGTATTGTAATCACGAGGGCAATCTGGGCAACCCGGACGCAACTGAAGCAAATTATTGAGACTAAACCTTGCAATAATAATGAAACGGCTTATGTGATGGATTGTACAAACCAACAATGACAAAAAAGAAAGTGTTTTTTTTTCAGTTTTCGGGGGACGAGTCTTTTCAGGTGACAGGTGGGTCGGGCAGGTATAATAGAGTCGGGAGGAGGACTGGGTGGAGTAGAAGGCCCATTTTCTGTAATGGAGTATCTGGGAGGGAAACTTGAATAGCACAAATGTGCTCATCGATACATATGGAAGAATTAACGTCAGACAAAGATGTTCGACACGTTAAAACCTCTCGTACTCAAAAAGTTAAGAATAAACTGGATATAAGGTATTATTGTTCTGTTAAGTAAAGGTAGTGGTGACCCTCAGCAGGAGACAAGAGGAGAGGAGAGGTGGTGGGAACTGGTGTTATGGAGCAGCGTCGTGTCCAGTCTGGCAGCTGTCCTGGCGAGGTTTCTCCTCGTTCCATTAGTCAAGGTCATCCTCATCCCCGTCTTCGCCATCACACTCAAGATAATCTCTGTCACTATTTTCGGTAAGGGCAATGTGATTGGCACCCCAGCGGAAAACTAGCTCACCTCTCAAATGAACCACATCATCATCACCCCCACCAGAGGTCTCGTTTGGGGTCCCCGGGAAACAGGGGAAACAGTGTTTTTTCTCTCTCCCACTTTTCTTAGTTTTTTTTTTTTTTTTTTTCTGGATGAAGAGATGTAAGCAGTTTTCTTTTTAGTCTTATAACTGAAGAATCCTTGACAGTAATAAAATAGTAGCATAATTAGTACTATATATTTTTTTCTCTTTAGACGCTGGCCCGGTCGCATAAAAACACTAACCGGGCAGGATTAATAAAAACCAGGTACAGTACTGTACGTGCACACCCTGCTTACTGCTGGGCCAAAATCAAGGTGGTCTGAAGGAGAATAGCGCTTGGGTTATAGCGATAAAACTTAACATGGGATTATCTTGGAAATTGTCTCTTTCTTTCCCAGCTCATTTAACTGGAAATACTAGTTACCTCACCTAACCGAGCACGTGCATGTACTCGGTTAGAGTGTTTCTGTTATGCTGCCCGGTCGCGAGTACGGGTCGCATTTTTTTAACTGTATTTGCGCTCGGCACTGCCTACACCAAAAGGCAAAAGAAGTTGGAAATAATGCTCGGGTTGTATATATAAAACTACCGATAGGACATTCATTGAAATAGTCCCATTGTCTTTCCCAGCTCATTTTACAATGAAGCATATCGAACATTAAAAACATCAAGAACCTTAACCTAACCTAACCAAGCTGTTGGCAAGTTCAGTGCCGAGCCAGCAGAACACAGTTGGAAAAAATGCTGCCCGGTCCACTCGGTTTCAAGACTCATTTGAACTTTCTAGCCTGCACGTTTATAATATATTACGACCCTCCAATTGTTTATCTATAACACTGATTTTCCTTTAGTCATTAAGTAATAGAATTCTTGCTTAATACTACCAAGGATGTAAGAATTCTATTACAGTAACAGAGTCCATGATAATACTAATAAACTGATTAATTCGCTCTGTTGGCAGGTGGGACGGCGATGGAGACGATTCTAGGTAACAGGGGCTATGTGAATTATGCTATCAAATTGTTTGGAGAATACACAAATTATCAGACAGTGGTGGAGCTTCTTATGGGGTCTCTGGCAACTCCTCCACCACCTTCACTCCACTGACCTCATTATGTGTACCAGTGTGTCACCAGGCCCACCACGTCATCATATTATTATTATATTATATTATCGTATTATTATAAAATGTACATTGTGAGTTTTTTGTGTATCAATATTCCTCGTTGTTTATGAAAAAGTTACACTCAGCTTGTACTGTCCGTCCATGTATGCTTAGAAACTAACACACAGTCACACACATACTCACTCTCTCTCTCTCTCTCTCATAAAAATACCTAAAATCACCGAAAGGGCCATATGAAGTAACATTATCATAACATAGTACGGGCCGGCTAGAGTACATTAATAATTATTTAAGTACGTTAACTGCAATAAACACATTAACAATATCAATTTGGGTTAAAGATAAACATGAAGAAAATTAATTCAAGTTAAGTCTAGGAGGTATGCTAAAGCCACGGTCCATATAGTATATGGACCGTGGCTAAAGCAGACACAGAGTTTATCAAGACGGAAGCCGAGAGATTACTTCATGAGGGCAACATCACCCCGACCCGCAGCCCGTGGAGCTCAGCAGGTATTTGTTGTGGAGCAAGGGAACAAGAAAAAAATAGTAATAGATTATTCACAGACAATTAACAGATTCACCAACTTGATTGTTTACCCTGTCCCCGGGATGCATAAAAACACTTTCTAACCGGGTGTATGCGCACACCACTTACTGCTGGGCCAAAATCATAGTGGTTGAAAGGAGAATAGCGCTTGGGTTATAACGATAGAACCAACCATGGGATAAATTTGGAAATAGTCTCATTCTCTTTCCCAGGTAATTTCACCCAGGCATATGTTGGCCTAATCAAACCAAACCAAACCTTACCTAACAGAGCTCGTGCATGTACTGGGATCTATATGGACCGCGAGTTTACCTAACTAGAGTCAGGCCTCAAGAGAACACTAGGTCTGTTTTCCCACTATGCAAAATGGGTGCCACATTTTTCCCAGAAAATTCGTCCACTCATTCTTTTCTCGATCGCTATCAGAATCAGGGAGACGACAGGCTGTCATTGAACGTGAAGCCTGCGAGATCGTAGATGCTATCAAGAAATGGCGTCACTTTCTGCTTGGGCGTAGGTTCCGGCTGGTAACAGACCAGCAATCAGTGCGTTTCATGTTTGATGCCAAAAATCACAGGAAAATCAAGAATGGAAAAAGTAAGGAGATGGAGACTTGAACTGAGTTGTCTCAACTTTGACATTACTTACCGTCCAGAGGTTCGAAAAATCAAGTGGCAGATGCACTCTCTCGTGCCTCAGGTTGTGCTGCAGTCCTCACACAGACCGACGAACTTATAGTCGCATTCATGAGTCTTTGTGGCTTTGTGCCATCCGGGTGTTAGGAGAATGACTCGCATCATACGGCAACGAAATCTTCCATTCTCAGTTGAGGACATTCGTTCATTGATTTGTAGTAGGAGTAGATGAGCAAGCCGTCAATGGAACGGCCAGTCACAAGGGAGAAGATCGTCCATCGGCCAACCAGAGTCAAGAAAGGAGCCCGAGCCACAGAATGGAACTGTGGCAAATGTTCTCTCGGATTACGAACGGACTGGTGAGACAAGAAAGGAGTCCGAGCCTGAAACGTAGCGAGGTCCAGCTGAACCTCTCTTTCCCAATATTGGTGCAATGATCAAACCGTTGCAGGCGCCCTCCAGGATATCTTTGTGATTATGTTGAGTGAGGCTGATTTGTGATGTCTTGAGTGTAGTGTGGTGTGCTTTGTTAAGAGAGAGTGTGTGTGTCTATTGAGTGTAGAGTGGTGTATGGTTATTTTCCATAATCCGTTAAGAGTGCCTCAAGCATTTCTCTCTTGGATGGGGTGAATGTGGTGTGTATTGGTAACTGTGTGAAGAGTGCGTGTTGAGTTGGCATCATTGTTACCTGGCAGACTGTGGCTGTTTGTTGATCTCAGCTGTACTTAATTAACAGTTGAATAAAGCCAACGTTCCTGTCTCAAGAGTATTGGTCACCTCAATGATAATGATGACACCTGTCCCAAAGGAAAAATAAAATAAATGTCTGTGGAGGAAACAGCGGTACAGTTGCTCGCAAAAGTTTCTATACATACTAGGGTGACTGAGGTATAATTAAATAAATATGTGACAATTAACTTTCCTTAATTCTAGCTATAGTGAGCAGCTGGATAAGATTTCTTTGATAATATTTAGCAGTAATTTTTAATTGGTTGCAAGCAGCTAGGATCTCCCATATCAAAGCGAAAGTAGAAATAGAATGTGAAGGTGAAGGTGTATGTGTACTGAAATACTTTTACCCAAATTAACCCAAATATTTGTTACTCTCTTTGATATTCTTGAGGTTTTCCATCCGAGTTAGACAATATTTATATTATGAATGATGCTCATAAGTTATATTGTGTGGGTACTCAGGTATAAATGTGTACTGATGAATGATAATGTGGTATTTACAACCTGTCCATAAATATTCCCCAAAATTGAAGGTAGCGCTCAGCTGGGAAAAAGGAAGTTGCCAAGTGTACGAGAATAATACAATATCACATTCCACTACTATATTAAACCACTCGCTACAACTCTACAACCTATACCACCACTCAGATTAACACAAACATTTCAAAATGACGACCAGAGAAGAATATGAAGATACACGACTCAATATTAATACGAATATATAAGACTAAAGTGGTAGACCAGGTAGAGAGGGAAAACACATATAATACATACATGTACACTTCTCCACTGACGTATACCTACACACACACACACTCTATCACTCTATAAATATATCTATCTCCTTAATGAATGACCAATACGAAGCTCAAATAACAAACCAAATATAACAAACTATAATAATTGGTGGTAACTATTTGACGCATGCGCAGACTGTCTCCTTATGTACTCTGTCTCTCACGCTGCCTGACTGGACTCTGTCGCAGGAAGCTGTGTTGGGACTCTGAAGAAATTTGGTGTAGTGCGAGAGATGTCTGAGATGGAGGATTTCAATGTGCCTGTAAGTACTGGTGTGTGTGCCTGGGTGTGTGTGTAATCAGGATAGCCAGTCCAAGGTATCAGGTGACCCGTAATTTTGATATATTTGCCTTTGAAAGTAGTGTTGTGTTGCTCATTGCTAGTGGAAGATGGCTGCCCAGACTAAGTCCGTACGTTGAACCCATTTCCCCTACAAGTAGAGCATCTATATTTTCACCAAATTCATGTTTTATAAGATTCCTAACATCCATTTACAGTTTGTGTTGTAACCAAGGGCTTTATTTGTTTCAGGGTGATGGGGGAGAGGCAATATCCAACGGTAAGTGTTTGTGTCTGGGCCATGTAGAGACAAAGTCCCAAGCTGGGATGGGACTTTGTCTGTGGCAGGGCTTGTTTCACCCGGCTCGTCACACAACTAATCCACCCCTTTAGTAGTCCCATCTCCGTAAATTTTAGGGTAGAAATGCTTGTTGTGGTGAGAAAATAAGATATGCGATGTAAAAAAAGTAGCATTGTCAAGGTAGAAGCCGGAAATTAACGATTTGTGACGGCTGGGACTGGCGTCAGAAACTAAGTCCTGGATGGCGTGGGGACATTGTCTGAGCCAGCCCCGTAGCCTCGCCACACATACACTTTCATCATCCTTGTCATATTTAGTACCCATGTTGCATTTTATCCACATGTTTGTTGATTTTAACTGGTGGGTAAGTGTTATAGGGCGAGAAATTAAGGTTTTTAGAGATATTTAACCCCCCCACGACTACCCTATATTAAATTTCGTAATAATCCTGTTCGTATAAGATTTGTTCATCCCGATGTCTAATTCTATGCCATCTGAAGTTAGATAGGTGGTGTGTGAGGGATCTGAAACCTGACCATTTGGTGTGGTCTAACTTGGTTGTTGGCTGGCAGCCCGATCCAAGCCACAGGCAGCTCTTACATATGGTTAACTCGCAGGTAATCGGCATGAAGTTATTTTACCTCCCAATAGATTACTCTCACTTTCTTTTAGGGTACCAGCGAGGATTGGAGTCTCACGGTATTAAAACGCCAAGTAAATAAATAATAAATGTGTAGGGGAAAATATGCGAGATTGTCCTTCTAATTTGCCAGCAGGACAGTGTAATTAAATGAGACTTAACCTCCCACTAGACAATTCTCACTTTCCTTAGGATATCAGTGAGGATTGTAGTCTCACGGCATTAAAACGAAAAGCAAACGTGTAGGGAAAAATATCCGTGTTTGTCCTTTTAAATGCCAGAACAGGGTATTTAAATAGTACTTGTTGACGGCTCGCATCTCGTCTATCTCTCATGTTTTTGTTCATTAATTTGTTGGTTGTACGCAGGATTATTCGTTATTAAATAATTCAGGTTAGTGGTAGTCAAAATGATCGAGTTGGGGTATTAGGAATGTAGAAACGGATTTCGTAGACTGCTCAAGGCCGGGACCGGGAGAGAGAAACTAGTATAGAATTCAGGGGAGGAAACTATTATGGAAGGTTAATGCTGATTCCTCCAAACTATGCCAGGAAACAAAACCAACCCCTCCATAGGGAATTATACAGGGGATGTGTTTTATAGCTGAGTTTGGAGGCCTACATTGACTCCAACTTCACCACAAAAGGTTGGATTCCCCTAACGTGTCCCCTGTCAGTAAAGGCGAAAATCACGTGCTAGGAAGTGTCAGCCGGTAGCCCCCTCCCTCCCTCACCCCCCCTCGGATCCACCCAACCCCACCCCACCCCCTCACTGCCTTCGTCCCGTTTCGTTGTTCTGGTGACGACTTCGACTTCATAATGGTTAACAGACTGTCTTTATTTATGTATTCGCTTATTTCTACACCTTGATCAGTCATTAGTAAGTGCTAGTGGCTTGTATTTATAGAGTTTAAACGGTATTTTATCTTGTCATAACGTAATATTGATAGGGCCTTTATCAGCTGAGGAAACTACGCCTCAATTTTACATAATAGTATTGCATTGTTCACTTCATGAATACATTGGCCTTTATACTACAGTTTGCACTGTTTAGATAAGTAAATAATTGCGACATATTATTTACGAGTTAGTATAAATATATAGGCCACGTTTAGGTTTTTAATTATTAAGGAGTGGATTATTCGATGTTTTATACAACTTAGACAAATGTAAATTAGTTAATTATTTATTTACTTAACTTTATTGCTGCCACAGAGTTACATTTAGCGAAGAATCATTCTGGACTATTCCTTTCAAAACACATCTATGGTATTTCCGTCTTAAATGCCAATCCTTCTCTCCCTTACTGTGTTGGGGTGGGGGGGGGGGGTGTCTGGGAAATCGTGGGGGTAAAATATTTAATTACAGAACCACAGAAAATGAAAACACAAATCTATCTTTGTTTTTGATAACTCATTAATCTCTGTTTTGATCTGTTGAAATAATTGTGCAAACCTGCATTTTGACCATGTTTTTTATACTCCCCCCCCCCCCCCAGACTGGATTGAGGGTTGAAACAAATAAATAATACATTGATTAGTTAATAATTATATGTCCTAAAGTTAGTCTGACATTACCTGACTTGACCTGACCTGACCTGACCTGACCTGACAACCTAATCTGGACGGTGGCAGACAACCGGGACCTAACCTGGGCAAACATGGTCAGAATGAACTGTCACACTGTCTGGGAAATGACTTCATAAATCATAAACAACAACCACCATAATATGAAGGAAATTGGTAGTAACATCCTTCTCTGTGGCTCTTCTAAACTATATACAGTATTAGCATTGGTAGTGTTAGGCTAGGGAAAATGAAGGGGAGATTCTCTTGTTGGTAAATTGGAAGGCTATTGATTTCTCCTAATTATACCAGAAAACAGATGCCCTCAATGTTACTAATAGGATCTGTTTTGTGACATAGTTTGGAGAATCAGAGACCTTCCAATTTACCAACAAGAATCTTTCCTTAACTCTCTTCCTTCCATCTTCCCTAAGTTGCTTTAATGTTCTTATTTATTTATTTTTTATTTTTTTCCCAGGAATGACTAATGGTATTTCCAACGGGACGTCTGAGCACCGTGAGCACAAAGAGCACAAACACAGGCATAAGGACAAGGAGAGGGACAAAGACCGTCATCGCGATAAGGACCGCCACAAATCCTCCCACAAGGACAAGGACAGGCATTCATCTAGTCACAAGAGTTCCCACAAGGACAAGGAGCAGGGCGATAAGGACAGGCACAAGGATAAAGAAAGGAGCGATAAAGATAAACATAGAGAACGAAGTGACCGAGACAAGCATCGGGATAAAGACAAAGAGAGGAGTGACAAGGACAAGCACAGGGATAAGGACAAGGACCGGCATAGGGACAAAGACAAGGAACGCAGCGATAAGGATAAATCCCGTGACAAAGACAAGGATCGCCACCGGGATGACAAGAGGCACAGCAGCAGCAGCGGGGAGAAGAAGGATAGGGATAAAGACAGAGACAAGGATCGACGCTCTTCAAGCCACAAGAGTTCCCATAGAGACAAGGACAAGGATAGGCACAGAGACAGAGATAAGGATAAGGAGAGAAGTCGGGACAAGGATCGCGAGAGGGAGAAGGTGCGTGAGAGGGTTGTATACTGTATATTCTGTTTTAGAATTTTAGGTGGTAAACACCCTCACTTCACTTCACACACACACAAAGCTCATGCAATGCTTTATACACACGTAATATTACATTAAACAAAATTTATACACAGGCAATTAAAACACAAATTGGAGGATGCATGCAATCTCTGGAAGCACCTGGTACTTGCAGTTTGTTGGTTTTTTTAACACCTGAACCAAGAAAAGAATGTGTATATAATCACTAATGGAAACAAGTTTGTCAAGGGATTTGTCTGTAAGAATTGTGTACTTTTGGAATCGGTTGCCTATGTGGTCACAGGTCATTTGGATACATTATAAAGGTCTTAGTTGTTGTATAAAAGTCGGTTCCTTGTATAGCAATTGAAAAGTTATGTCTTCCCCTCATTGCAGGTCAAGTTGGAGGTGAAGGTTGAACCAGAACCTGTACTTCAACCTATGGAAGAAGAGATGATTGTCAAGGAGGAACCTGTGGAATCTGAAGAGGAGGATAAATTGGTGATCAGTGAACCAGTCAAAGAGGAGCCAGTGGAGGAGGAGGAGGAGGAGGAGGAAGTTCCCGTGGTGAGTAAAGAAGAACCCCTGGAGGAGGAAATGGAGGAGGATGACGTGCCCTTGGTGAGTTGAAAATTGCGGAACGTTGTCATGATGAAGGCATCTTGATTTGCTCCAGCCTACATTTCTACCAGTAGATTGTTCTTTGCATGGCTCCCTTAATGTTGGGTAATGCAGTCATTGGTTGTTTGGTGCTCAGGTATGACATGGGAATGGTGAAGGTACGGTTTACCTCAACACAGATTTAAGAGGCATTGGTACTTGAATATTTTTTAGTGTACCGTATATAATACTCGAGTATTTTAACATTTTAGATCAAAGTTTACCATTTATGGTTTCGTAAGTAGTATTTTTTGGTAGTTTGGATGTTGACTGGACATGATGGTTTTTATGTATCAAGACTGGAGAATGATGGGGGTCTGTTTTGCAGAGTTCAAATAGAGTGTAGTATGAATGCCATTATGACTTTTGGACTAGTATGGAAATTGTCTTCGTAAGAACATTATTCTGGTTGTAATACTCTCTTCTTCTATGATGATAACTTTCTGGGATCCTAAATCTTTGTGGTATTTTGGTAGCTACTCTCTGTAACCTGTTCGCTCTGTTAACTACCTAATGGGAATTGAAAGTACTGTAGTGTGTCTTTACATGTGGGAAATCATTATTAAGATTCAAAAAGCACCATCCTGTGTAAATAAATGCTCTATATCAAGCTATATTTTACAATTTTGAAAATGGACTTTGTGTGCTTCTTCTGAAAAGCTCTTAACCTGATCAAGGGCACTGTGGACTCGAGTTTAACTCATTCCCCCACTGTTTCTTGGAGTGGAGGTTGGCAGTTGGTACTGTAAGGTAAAAGGAGCCTTACATTTAAACCATTATTGTATAGTGACAGTGAGTCAGTTATTGAGAATCTCACTTCCACTACGTGTACTGTAGTAGAAATGCAAAATTATAAGACCATTGACATGATGGGTTGCCCTCGATGAACATTTCATTTTTAAAGGATAAAGAAAATACTTCATGTTAACAATAACTACATTTTGTATTTGTATTATGTTTATTATAGTGTATGACATTACTGTCATTCATAGTTTCACAACAGTTTACATTTAACAGAGAAATTGGCTTTCCAAAGAGTATAGAAATTAATTTAACTATAATCCACAGAGCCCTCTGTCAGTTTTATTATTGAAAATAGGTTATCTAAGTTTTGGTTATAAAAATCAACCATAAATTGAAAAACTTGTTCTGCAGTTTAATCGGATGTATACAAAACAAGAGGAGGAGGAAGATGAAGATGATGATAAACCCCTGGCAGTACGGAGGAAAGTAAAAGAACCCAAAGAAAAGAAAAGGAAAAAAATGAAGGAGGATGATGACGATTATGGAGACTTCAAGCCAGTAAGTAGAAAATAGCTTAATAACATATTTAATCAATTATAAGCCACATAGGGAGAGTTAAGAGCTGGTGTTAGGAAATTAAGCTTGACTCTTGCGTTAGCTGCACCCCTAAGTATGGACATGTATGGTGAACAATTGCTTTGTATTTTAATGAGTGTCTGTGTCAGTTCCCATTGTTTTTGTTATCTGTATACTTATCCAAAAAAATATTTGCAGGAGAAAAAGAGGATAAAGAAGGAGAAGAAAGAAAAGAAGCCTAAGGCCGTAAAATTTACGAGTGCCCATAGGGCTGAACCTATCTCTCCCTCCAAGAAAACCAAGAAAGAGGAGGAGCCTGTGTGGAAGTGGTAAGAAGCTTTCTTGGTTGTCCAATAAAGTTGTCCTTATTTATATTTTAAAAAGATTACATATCCATGGCTTATCCTGGGCAATTTTGGTACATTAGTGATATGTTGTCAAGCGGAGTACTGTATATTGGGATGTTTTGGACTTGTGGAGAGAATGATATATGGAGAATTGACAAATATGGTTTATGAGAAGGAGGTGGAGGGACTTGGAATGCGAGGCAAACCACCAGTCAAGTGGGTAAACAGAGTGGAAGAATACATGAGGGAGAGAAATGTGATGGGAGAGGAGGGCTTGACCAAACATGGAGGAAGTGCTGGAACAGGGAGAACTGGCTACCCACTTGAGGGAGATATAGATAGATTGATATAAAAACAAAGTGCTTAGGATGGATACATAGCCATAGATGCAGTCTGGACAGAATCATAAATTGAGGTTTTATGGATGTTTTAACAAGTGAAGAAATTCAAATCTGCTGGAGAAATGCATAGTTATCATGAGAATTCATGGAACGACTTACATACTACTGTACTGCTCTGGCTTGAAATAAACACTTGGATGTCTTTTGTGACGCAGGCATTCCATAGATTACAGAGCTTGCTATGGTGCTGGTTTCAAGAACAATTGACCAACCCCACCTTATTGCAGCCAAATATTGTAAAATACAGTACTGTACTATTTTTACAGCATCTAAATACAAGGTGTTGCAGAAATACCTTTAAAATATTTTCTGAATTAGTAGATCTAGCAATAATCTGTTAACACATAGAAAAAAGTACCATCACCTCAAAATCATTTTATTTCAACATGGATTTTATGATGTGTAGAGCCCTACAGTCATGTGAATATAATGAAGCTGGTTCAAGTGTTTGATACCAGATAAAGATGCCAAAGTTTCCTGAATGAATCCTCTAGTTCCTGTTTATTAACCAATGATTTTACAAAATTATTTGCTTTATGAAATGTCTGATACTTTTAAGTACAGTACAGTATAAGCTTTGTAGTAAAATATCTTTTATGAATCATATATATAGCATTGTATTATTTGTAGGTGGGAGGAGACCAAACGAGATGATGGGCTGAAGTGGCACTTCCTGGAGCACAAAGGACCAATGATGGCAGAGAATTACAAAAGATTACCAAGTAATGTAAAGTTTTATTATAATGGGGAGACAATGGAACTCAGTGACTTGACGGAGGAAGCAGCAGGATTTTATGCTCGTATGATCGAGCATGACTACACCACAAAGCCAGTCTTCAATAGCAACTTTATGAGTGATTGGAGGAAGGTATGATAACCTATTACTGTATACTAGAGCTCTTACCATAATTTGTTTTTCTTTGCATACTCCATTGAAAAAGAGGAAAAGTATTTGTAGCATGTTGCTCTATGGTTCTGAGAAATGAGCTTTAATGAAGTTGGAGGACATGACAATTTCAAATCACTATTAACTCCCCTCCCCTTTTATTTATCATTTGTTATGTTCTGTTTATGGTTGAAGTACACTCTGAGCTTAATCTATTTAGTGGAAATTTATGCTCCCACTGAGATGAGTGAGCTTGAAAAGAAAGGTAATAACTGAGCTAAGCTAGTCTCCATAAGAGAACATTTAGCTCTGCAAAGCTCATGGCTTAGTGGTATTCCAGTGTATTGACAGGGATGGGTAAGATGTGTGTCAGATCTCATAGCTCTGGTAGTACTACAACCTTCCCTTCCTTGACTTTACAAGATCAAGGAAGTGTAGGATTATTGAGCCCAGGAACCAGAGGCTTCCATGCAAGCGTACAAACACACTACACTTATGTTACCAATATAATTTTATATTGTTAATTATCACTTGGTTTATGAGTGGGTAGAGTGCTAGGCTAGTTTTCACTCTTACTATGACACCACTGGAAATGTTTGGTGCCTCAGGCCCCTACGCTGCTCAGCACTATAATATGAGACAGATGTTAACATACCTTACCATGTGAGTTGTCACAAGTAAAATTTTCATTTGTAGATATGTTCCTATAGAGTAAAACTATATATTGTGAAATTTACTTTACAGTTAATGACACCAAAGGAGAAGGAAAAAATAACAGACTTGAAGAAGTGTGATTTCCGAAGAATCCATGCCTTTTATGTTCAGCAAAATGAAGAAAGAAAGAATCGCTCGAAGGACGAGAGGAAAGCACTCAAGGAGACGAACGAAGCTTTGATTGCTGAGTACGGATGGTGCAACATTGATGGTCACAAACAGCGTATAGGTAACTTCAAGATTGAACCTCCAGGTTTGTTCCGAGGACGAGGAGAGCACCCCAAACAGGGCATGATAAAGAAGAGAATCATGCCTGAGGATGTCATTATTAACTGCTCAAAAGATTCTGCCGTACCTAAGCCTCCCGCAGGACATAGATGGAAGGAAGTAAGTCGAATTAATTTTGTACAGTATTTTCTCCTATACGTTATATTATAATGAATGATTTACCGGTAAGTAATTATCAAGAACCCGTTTCCCTTCTGTCCAGTAATGGGGAACTTAAGGCCTAGAGAGGAAAAATAATAAAGAACAGATATACAAAATACCCAGTAATATGGGCCACACTAACATTTATTCCCCCTTTCAGCAATAAAAAGTTCTCCTCCCCCAGCAAGCACATATCCACAACAAAATCTCTTCATATTGACACTTAGTGGTGAGGGCAGTTCCATGAACTATCACATGTAAACCAAGTTCCCAGCCCATAACATACACTCCATCTGGGAACCCTTTCCTTTAATCTTTGATTAGGAGATTTGCTCAGACACCTTTCCCGGATTTCTTAGCCTGTCAGTTCTTCAATTTATATTCATACATATCAGCAGGTCCATCTCTACTACTTTAACTATCAATTTTTCTTATGCTGCAAGAGTGTTTTACAATACTATGATACCGTGGGCATTAACACTCCTGTACCTAGTACAGTACTGTATTTATTTGCCACATATTTAAGTAAGAGTATGGTAATAAAAGTGATTTTAAATTTCCTGCACTATTTCAGGTACGAGCTGACAACACAGTAACCTGGTTAGCATGTTGGACTGAAAATATCCAGAGCCAAACAAAGTATGTCATGCTTAATGCAGCATCAAAACTAAAGGGCGAGAAAGACTGGCAAAAGTATGAAACAGCCC
The DNA here is from genome assembly GCA_033782935.1 of Petrolisthes cinctipes. Taxonomy (NCBI): domain Eukaryota; kingdom Metazoa; phylum Arthropoda; class Malacostraca; order Decapoda; family Porcellanidae; genus Petrolisthes; species Petrolisthes cinctipes. The sequence continues at coordinate 52,569 of JAWQEG010003165.1, forward strand.
GCAGACTGCACAAAGTTGTCGACAGAATCCGTGAGCAGTACAGACTGGATTTCAAGAGTAAAGAGATGAGGATACGTCAGCGAGCTGTAGCCCTGTATTTCATTGATAAGGTATAACTAGTTTAATGATCATTTTTGGTGTGAAGGAAAGAGTTTCTGATTTGATATTCTGGGGGCTTTAGCCTTCTCTTAGAAAGCTGACCCTACAGATGCACTAAAAGCACTTTTCAAGACAGAAACTGCCAATGTATATATCAAATATATGGTACAAGATAGTAAATAATTGTCTTTTTTTTTTTTTTTTTTTTTTTTTTTAATTGCTTGATAAAAGAAATAGACTGCTAATATTTCTGGATATATTTAATGATTATCATTAGCTGTACAGTTTTATAATGATTGTTTTTATTTAACAGTTGGCTCTGAGAGCGGGTAATGAGAAGGACGAGGACCAGGCTGACACAGTGGGTTGCTGCTCTCTCCGAGTGGAACACTTACAATTATATGAACAAAAGAATGGCAAGGAATATGTTGTTATCTTCGATTTTCTAGGTAAAGACTCCATTCGATATTACAATGAAGTAGCTGTTGAGAAAAGAGTCTTCAAGAATCTACAGCTGTTTAAGGAAAACAAGGAGCCGGGAAATGACCTCTTTGACCGCCTTAATGTAAGTATTTATTTTTTTTACATAAGTATTGCATTGTTAACCCCTTAACTGCCAGTAAGTGACGAAAGTAATGTTATTTTTGCATCAATCCACGCTAAAAATGATAAAATCAGTAAAACATTTTCAGTTGAATAATATCCATGTACAGTAGGCCTATATGCACCAGATAGATATGATGATAATATGCCCCAAAGAAAGTTAAAAATCTTTCTCCTTAAATATTGAATGAGCACTTAGTGAATTTCTAGTACCGTAATACATTAGTAGTGGTGGTGTTGGTGGTTCAACTTAGCTATGAGCATTTTGGTGAATGTATAATGATACTAGACGCTGTTGCTCTAGTTGTTGCAGTGAATTCTGTAAGAAGGTTTTCAGTCCAGAGATAAGTCTTTCCTGAAAGATTGTCACTGTTGAGAAGTAATGTAGCATTGAGAAATTCCATAATCCAAAATTATCATCCATGCTTCATAAATCACTACTACAAGTAATCTGTATTTCTTGTAGAGTTAGTCAGCACACGCTGCTACTTATAACATACCATTGTGGCTTGCCAGTAATAAGATAGTGGAGAAACTTATTTATCCAACCAGTGTGTAGTGTTCTGGTTCACTATTGTTTAATGGCTCCTAATATCTTTTGAATTCTATGTATTGTTGGTCCTTTCATACTTTATTCTGTCTGTCATTCCCATATTCCCTTTCAAATTCAGCCATGTACATTCTCTTGACAGGTTTCCTCATCCATCCAGTCCCTTTTTTTCATATGTTACTTTTTGTGCTTACTGTCTTCCCTTTGAATCACCTTCCTCAGGCACCTTATGACCTCACTGTTGTGGCACCTTATATCAATCAATTAATCCCCATCCATCCTATGAAAATGTGGCTATAACTTCAGTATCCATAATTATGCTTCTCGAACCCCATCATAGTCTACTCCATGTTTTATCATCATATTATATCAAGGTGTACTTCAGTGTACAATATTATATTAAAGGTGTTTCTTTATTTGATCTTTTTTATTCTGACTTTATTTAATATTTTTATTTTCAGACTCAAATCTTGAACAAGCATTTAAATGAGCTAATGGATGGACTCACTGCAAAGGTTTTCCGTACTTACAATGCATCTCGCACACTGCAGGAACAGCTTGAGTTGTTAACTAATTCGGATGACCCAGTAATTGCCAAAGTATTGCAGTACAACAGAGCAAACAGGGCTGTAGCACTCTTATGTAACCATCAGCGTGCAGCCCCAAAGACTTTTGACAAGTCCATGGCCACTCTACAGAAGAAAATAGATGACAAGAGAGATTTGGTTGAAGAAGCAGAGAGAGAGTGCAAACAGTTGAAAAAAGCAGCCAAGTCAGGAGGTTCACAGAAGGAAAAAATTGCATATGAAAAGAAAAAGAAGGCACTTGACCGTCTGAGAGAGCAACTAGAGAAACTTGAACTGTCCGCAACAGATAAGGAAGAAAATAAAACTATTGCTCTTGGAACCTCCAAGCTCAACTATTTGGATCCCCGTATCTCAGTTGCTTGGTGCAAGAGGTATGATGTTCCCATTGAGAAAGTGTATAACAAAACCCAAAGATCTAAATTTCAATGGGCTATTGACATGGCAACTGCTGATTACAACTTTATGGGAGAACCAATGAATATCAGTAGATCCAATGATGATGATGGTGAAGAAGAGGAGGAGGAGGAATAGGAAATACACCTTGTTAAGAATGACTATCATAACCAAAGAGAATGATACTGAATATTAATATTTGCACAAAAGAAAATACTGTATGTCAGTTACCTATGTTTCTCTTTAATTATTCTTGTAAGACATACAAGTTTGGATTTTAATATGCCTTTAATCTTGAAGGGAATGTGCAACTGTTGGAAGTGGTCGGTAAGGAATTGATTGTAAAATATTTTATTTTGTGTGTGAATAATCTTACTATTTATTACACAAAATAGTTTTTAAGGATGACTAAGCTTTCAGTGCCACTATTTTTGTGTGCAAAGATTCTATATACTTTTGTGTTACTCAAAAAATGTAAAAAAAAAAAACACTGGTCCTAAAGTGGCACTGCCCAATGGGATTGTGCATATATATCAGTGATATTGTTGACATTTATTTATGCATTATATTTTGTTACTTTACTTTTGTATGCAGTGTAACTAAATGCATTACATTTCATTACTATATTATAACTTAATCAGGATAAGGAGATTTTTCCTGTTTTCTTTGGCCGAGGAAATAGCATTTTTGTAAGTAATGGAGGGGTGTTGTATGAAGGATGCCTTTTTGTAACACCTGTGGTCCAGCACTACCTACACCCACTAGAGATAGTGTGGTTGGTCACTTCTTTCATCTCATATACTGATCTGTGGCTTTCTTTCACTTTTCATTTATAATTTCTTGCCAGTGGAAATACAAGTTGTAGCATGATGTGTAATTTGATTTTTGTATTAGGAAATTAATTGGGGTTCTGGTTAACATACAAGCTAAAAACTTGATACTTTCATTTTCATTCATTGGAATACAAGATTCTTTAACCCAAGAAATTTCAGCAACTTGATGCTCGCTGGCAACTGTAAGGATGTCAAGTTAAAAGTGTCATTTGGACACACTGAAAGTGTATTTACAGAGCTACAGTGTTTGGGCACAACTTGGTGGTCTTCAAGTGTGAACTGAAATTATTCTCAGTTACCTGAAGAGGGCTCATATGTAGGGCCAGCATTGTAGTTCCCTGGTTAAATCATGTCTTTATATATAGAGATTATTATTTTCTTATGGACTTGCAGTATGTTGAAGCAAGATCTCAAGATGTCATTTATTTATGCATAGTGATAGTTGAGTTTCATGGTTGGCTCTTGATAAGTATTGGATTATTGTACTGTATATAAGTTCATCTGGGTATCGTATTGATTAACAATATAAGTGGCCCCACACTTCTGTGGTGAGCCTAGGAGTGCAAGAGATCTGTATCATCTCTTATGATTATCTATTGTCCTGTAATGGCTGATGATTGGTAGAGAATATAGTCCTTTTAATATTAATATATATTTTATCTTTCTGGCATCTAAATGGCTAATGGAATTAGCTGAGTGCATTATTGGGAATGCAATAAGTGTAGTGGGAGTTTGGTAGGTAGAGGCAAACTGTATAGGACTGCTGCTTTCATCCCATGTGGCCGTCACATAGTGTAGTTTAGGTTTTAAGTTTGTATAACTGTACTTTGTAATTTATAATCTGTTAGTTTTAGTGCTGGAATGGATTGGGTGGATGAAACATTGACAGTGATAACCTAAATTTTGGAGGTGGAGCTTTGAACCTGCTTCACGAAGTTACTGGGACCATTCTTGCAGGCCTAAGAAGTTATTGGTATGACAGATCATGGACTGGCTTTATGTGCGAGATATTAAAGTGGCAGCGTTGCTAATCTTATCGAGAGGAATATCATGTATTATTTAGTGCAGGTCATTCCATACCATTTTGTGATATACACTCTGTATATACAACAGTGATCTTCATCATTAAACTCATCGTGCAACCAATGTATTCTCAAGAAGCCTATCAGTAAAGTAATACATGTATGTGTATAATTTTTTATATATTTTATTTGATTATTTACTCAAATTGAGCACTCCTCACTTCACTTCACAGGTGAGGGAGGATGCTCTATTAAGTGGACTTGCAATTAATGAAAATCTAGCCAAAAGAATATTGTAGGGCCCATATGATCCCTATGCACTTCCTTTTTGTGGAAACACAGTTCATCTTCATTCTGTTCTGGTTGTGCTTGGTGCAGGTGATTTCATCCTTGTGCCCTTTTTAAACTTGAGCTAACACAGTCCCTACAATAATGAGAGGGCATCCATATACTGTACTGTATGGCAGGTAAGGTAGGGAGTTATCTGGGAAGGAGAGGAGGTGAGTTACTTGAGGGTAGTGAAGGCTGTAGTTTCTTCCCAGGTGAGGTCATGAGGAGATATGAGTGAACCTTGTCACAAATCTCTGGTAGTAGCCCCATCAGGGGAGAGTTGTCTGCTTCCACAGTGGTTATAGTAGCATTGTTTCAGGACGCCTCAAAACAATGTTCAATATTGTATGACCAGAGAAGACATTACTCAGTTCTGGCTTCCTTGTTTGTAATACAGTACTGTACTGTGATCCTGGTTTGCCATTTGCCTTTTCTTTGGTGTGAATTCTTAAAAAGGAGTAAAGTCTTATAGAGGATCTGTTTTATGGTATAATCTGGAGCCTTCCAATTCACCATAAAGAAAAAAAAGTCAAGGCATTAATAGGGGATCTGTGTCATGGCATAAAGTGTACAGAGAGAGTCGAAGATTAGAGAATGAAAGGACTGCCTTATGCCTGATAGGCCCTGTAAGTCAAGGGAGAAGGGGATTAGAGGTGGGACAGCAAGCACGAAGGACTAATAACACGCATGCACCTCCATATGCACTACAATTACATCGGTAACATCGCCTTATGACCATTATGAAGTTGATAAGCGTTAAACCCCAATAACCAGCCAGCACGAAGGATAGGAGGGGCAGTAAAAGAATTGAAGAGTGGCTAGGGCCGAAGGGGCGCCAGAACCCTTAAAGTACTGCCCATATCACCGCCGGCCATACTCTAGGCCTATGGGGGTAATGCTGGGGTCAACTTTACTGACATTCCCCAATAACAGTCAAAAGTCAAATAGGGATTTTGTTTCGTGGTATATTTTGGAGTAATAAGTACAGTATATAGCCTTCCTACAATGAGTGTCCCCTTAATTAATATGAAATAAGGAATTAAACTTGGATCGGTTTCATGGTATAGTGTGCAGGAAACGAGAAATCTTGTCACTTTTCTGTCCGCACCCTACAGATTCGACAAGAAGTTCTACAATAGTAGTACTATTTTAGAACTTCTTACCGACAAGAAGTTCTACAATAGTAGTACTATTGTAGAACTTCTTGTCGAATCTGTAGGGTGCGGACAGAAGTACAACACGAGGAGACTTGTTGAAAATGATGAGTGTGTGTACCGTTAAAACCACGAAAGAAAATGATGGCACCACAACCATCACACACTACGATGATGACGTACCACAAACAACAACATGGACACTTGTGGACAGGTGTTTCAGAGAATAATACGAGCTCCCAGTCCATGAACAAACAAGAATAATATGATGTAACTTATACTATATATGTATGTGGATGTCTGACAGATGTAGGAATATATAAATGATAATAAATGTGGCCAGGGGAGATGGAAATAATGATAAATAACAACGCCGCCACCTCCACCACCAATGGCAGGACACCACCATCATTGTTTTTGTTCCTGTGTGTACTCGTGTTAATTGTAGCATTTCTTTGTCAGCCTTGTCACTCTGCCAATCAAAGAAATTCACACATCAAAAATAAGGTGAGTTATTTTTTTTTCTGTTTTCTTTTTTGTTTGGTGAGAGATTGTTTTTATATTGTGTTTTTTTACTGTGTGTTCACAATTCTTCCTAATATTGCGTCAGCCTTAAATTAATTAATGTAATGTTACATGGTCGTTTTTCATGGCTTGGTTGGGTTGGTGACTTTGTTTAGGGAATTATTATACGGTATTTATCTAGACTATTGCCGTTTTGTAGTGTTAGGTCCCGGTAATCTGCTGTGGTCTAGGTTAGGTTAGGTAAGGTCAGGCTTCAATTTTAAGTTTAAGGTCCCGCAGAGGGCCGCTCATGGGCGGCATAATATGAGGGGGATATAGGGATCCAGGGTAGGATTAGGATAAGGGTGGATTGGGTCAGGGACTGTGGGTTGAGGATTAGGATTAGGGAGGTAATGATTGGTGATCCTATTTCTAAACGTGTCAAGAGTGGGGCTATTAACTACATGAGATGGGAGATGATTCGGTATTTATTGAAAGAATTACCGTTTTGTAGCAGTGTTGCCAGATCCGGCTGGGTCCCAGTACTTTGCCCCGGTCATTTTCTGTACTTTACCACGGTTATTTCCCGGTAGTTTGCCCAGGTTAGGTCCCGGTAGTCTGCCCAGGTTAGGTCCCGGTAGTCTGATGCGATCTAGGTTAGGTTAGGTTAGGTCAGGTAAGGTCAGGCTAATTTCAAAATGCCCAATTTGAATATGCCCTATCTTGGAAATGGGGCATTTGCGGAGAAAATGCCATAGAAGAAAATAGTCTTAGAATGGTCTAAATAAGTGGGTAATGAAGGTAGAAAAACCGTACCCAATAACGGTAATTCATTCAATATTTACCGATGATTCCACTCTTGGATGCTGCGGGGAAAGAATGAGTGTCTAAATATATCAGTGCTTGTATGTATGGTATGTATGGTATTTTAAGTTGTGGCTGCCTCTAGTGGATTGTATACTTGTAGGGTGTAGATATGTGTCTTTGTCTATGTCAGCTAACTTGTTTGTGATTTTGTATATCATCTGTTGTCTGTGTATCTGTCTTCGTGTTACTAATGGGTCTAGTTTTGTGTCTTGTTTAAGCAAAGTGACTGATGTAGTGTGTCTGTAATCACGTCTGGCCCATCTTGCAGTTTTGTTTTGTATGGACTCTAATTTATTGATATTATTGTAAGTGTGTGGGTCCCAGACGGTGTCACAATACTCTAAATGTGGCCGAACGAAAGTGTTATACACAATCATTTTGATGTCTGTGTTACACCTGCTGAGGTTCCTGCACAAGAACCCCAGGACCCTACTAGCTTTGGCCCTGATGCTACCTATGTGTGTGTTCCACCTCGTGTCCGCTGAGATGTAGACGCCCAAGTATTTGTGGGAAGTGACTGTGTTGAGGTTGGTGTTGTGTAGTTGGTATGTATATGGAATGACATTATGGGCACGGGTAAAACGGATGTGATGGCATTTGTCTGGTCTAAATGTCATCTTCCACTTGACTTCCCAGTCTTCAAGTGCAGTTAGGTCATCCTGTAGTCGAAGGCAGTCATTCCTATCTTTAATCGGTCTGTAAACTAAGCTATCGTCTGCAAAGAGTCTAGTGGTAGAGGAAAGTGAGAGTGGGAGGTCATTAATGTATGAAAGGAAGAGAAGGGGACCCAGGACAGTGCCCTGGGGTACCCCAGAGGTCACAGGAACAGATGGAGACTGACTACCGTCAAGAACTACACGTTGCTTTCTGGTAGTCAAGAACGTTCTAATCCAGTGAAGAAGTTGTCCCTGTATGCCATAGAATTCTAACTTGTGTAGTAGTCTTTGGTGAGGGACTTTTGTCGAAGGCTTTGGCAAAGTCTAGTACTATGGCGTCAACTTGTCTAATTTTTGTGTCATTGAGGGACTGCAAAATATCATGAGTAGTTACCAGTAGCTGCGTCTCACACGAGCGTTTAGGCCGAAAACCGTGTTGATTGTCAGTCAGTATATTTTGCCTATCAAAGTGGTCCATTATGTGTCTATGAATTATGTGTTCTAAAATTTTGCAGGGGACTGAGGTATGTGAAATAGGTCTATAATTAATGGGAAGGGTTCTGTCTCCGGATTTAAAAATTGGGGTCACATTTGCCAAAAGCCAGTCTTGAGGGAGTTCACCGGTCTGTAAAGTCTGTGAGAATATAACCTGCAGGACAGGGGCAAGAACGCTAGCGTTAGTCCTCAATATCCTGCAGGGTATATTGTCTGGTCCAGTCGCTTTGTGTATGTCTATCTCAGATAAAAGTTTCTCAATTCCTTGGGTGTTTATATGAATGGGAGGGATAGGTGGGTGTGATGGTGTTGGCATGTCTGGTAAGTGTTCATGTTCATGGGTAAAAACGGACTGGAATTGTGTGTTAAGGGCGTTGGCTTTGTCTTGTGGGTGTGTAACCAAGGAATTGTTGTGTAGTAATGTTGTAATACCGGTCGAGTCTTGTTTGCATGCTTTAAAAAAGCCAAAGAATTTTTTGTGGTTTTGTGTGTTGTCTGCGAGGAAAGTGGATGTGTATTTAGTTTCTGCTTGTTTAGTTTCTTTCTATAGTGTTTTCTGTATATTTTTGTATTCTAACCAGTGTTCTGTATCGTATCGTTTTGCTCTGTTGTATGCCTTTACCTTGCTTCTGTGTAGTCTTTTTAATTGTCTATAGTACCATGGTAATGACTGGTTATGTGTGATGGTTTTCGTAGGTATGTGCTTGTCCATTGTGTCACGTATAAAGTCACGAAGTCTGGTCCATTTTGTTTCCACAGAACTGGCCATTGGGTCTGAGTCAAGGAACGAGTCACGAAATTCAACTAAGTCTTGGGTAATGCCACCCATGTCAGCTCTGTTGTACATGTAAATTGTCCTGGGTAATTGTTTTTGTGTTGTTGGCTTGATGTTTGCATCAATGAGTACCATCTCATGGTCACTAAGACCAGGTAGTACTGTACTCATGTCCGTGTAATTAAGGAAATGTTGTTTGTGAGAAATAAGTCTAATATGTTGGATGTGACCCCATGTCTTATGTTAGGATTATGTCTTTCTACACTGACTTGTGTGCATTTCAAAATTTCAAAATTTGATTATGCCCTATCTTGGAAGAAAATGCCATAGAAGAAAAGTGTCTTAGAATGGTATAAATCAGTGGGTAAAGAAGGTAAAAAGATCGTAATACCAACCGGCAATACAGTAGATATTTACCGATTATACTGTGTTTATGAAGAAAATCTGTCTGTGGATATGCCAACATTTTGTTTTATGGATAATATGGAAGAGATGACCGATTTTGATTTCCCATATTTTCAACACTTCGTCTGATTGATTTTTGTATACTCTTTATGTATAGTTATGTGATCATGGACAATTTTTTTTCCATATTTAGTTAGGTTACTTCACCTGCAGATGCCCAAGTTAGGACCAAAGAATATCCAGAGTAGGACCCAAGGAGGTAATAGTTAAGAAGTAAAGAAGAGCCACAGAAAATGAAGATACCAATTTCCTTCATAATTTGGTTGGTGGTTGTTTTTGCATTATAAACTCATTTCTCAGTGTGACATTTCATTCTGACTATGTGTTTCGTTTTTACAGATTGCAACAACCGAACTTTTAGCAGAAAAAGATGACGGAACATTACTTGTATCAACACTAGATGGTGCTCTTCATGCTGTAGCCAAGTCATCAGGAGCAGTAAAATGGGTTCTGAAAGATGGTATGTATTACAGTACTTTATGATGATCATCATTGCTTAGGAGGAAATATTTTAGACACTGAATTTACAGTACAGTACTGTACATCATTATAACTTTCTACAGGTATCTAATTTTGAAATATATTATTTACTAACTAAAAATAAAGAAACAGACAAACAAACTTGAGTGAAAACATAACTTCCTGCGTAATGCTCAGTATGATATTTCACTTAACCCAGCAAATCTGAGAGCCCTTTAGTAATGGAGAAAATCACATGACACTAGCCAGAGTAAAACAATAAACTGGAGTCAGTGTCTTGAAGAAGTTGTACTGCAGTATATTACAGTCGGTATGTGGTGTATTGTAATGTTTGCATTCCATACTGTATAGTGTGAAAGCATGCTATACATTTTCATGGAGGGAAGTTTGTTTGTGTCTGTATCATAATGTATGATTTTTTTTTTTTTTTTTTTTTTCAGATCCTATCATCCTTAATCCTACAGATTCTACTCAGCCACCAGTGTAAGTACAATAGCACAGTAACAAGAAGGGCATTTTATCACTTGCAAACCTATGCAAACATTACCTAAATTTTAAGAAAAAATCAAAGATATTTTACCGTCCATACCTATAAAATATAAATAATGACCATTCCTGACTTTCATTGGCCAAAAGTTAATAAAAAAAAAATTTCATAATGCCTATCATCCTGTAATGTTATTGACATCTCCTGTCTTATAATCATAATTATATTGCTTTGTTCTGTTTCTAGCATATTGTGATGTAACCTCTTGTTATTCCACCAGGCCTCAGTTCTTCCCCAACCCTCAAGATGGGTCACTGTACAGGTACAACCTGGGGCGGGGGCGAGACCCTCTCAAGAAACTGCCTTTCACCATCCCACAGCTGGTGGCTAACTCTCCTTGTCGTTCAAGTGATGGCATATTCTACCTAGGTACAGTATATCACACTCCAAGAATGACTTCCATGTATACTCGCAGTCCACAATCCCTAACCCACCTGAGTCGAAGCCTGATCTCTGGAGCAGGTGGCTTCTAGATGAGAGCCCACCCAAAACCTCTATTGGTTCGAAATGTGTGTGTGGCCTCTTCATGGTTTGGGTGGGCTGTCATCCAGAAACCGCCTGCTTCGGATCTCGAGCTTCGATTCAGGTGGGCTCGGAATTTTGGATTGTGACTGTATAAGAAGAAATAGAAAGGGTGGAGGTTAGGAGAGCAATATAATCTCCTCATAAGAACAGTGATTATCAGTTACAGTGATTACTATTAATGTTGCCTTATTCTTCCTTCAGAACTCCTTTACATGAAATAGTCATGGCAGAGGAGCCTTCAGGTTGCACCACAAATATTCAAAGGGAGATTCTGTCCTTGGTGAATTGGAGTGTCATATTTCTTCCAAAGTATGCCAGGAAACAGGACTAGATCAACGAAAATAATGATGGCCTGTTGCTTGAAATAGTTTAGATGAATCAGTTGCTCCAGATTTACCAAAACTGTACTACCCCCTACAGATATACGAACATAGAAAGATAGTTGAAAGCTGCTGTATTTTAAGTATCACTAGAATACAGTACAATATTTTTAGACTAAGTTAACTATTTCAGGCAAAAAAGTCGACACGTGGGTTGGTGTGGACTCGATCACCGGGGAGAAGCAGCTGGTACTCGGGGTGGAGGGAATAGAACGTAAGTGTCCCAAACCTTCCAGGAACACTGTGTACTTTGGCCGCACCCTCTACAACATCATCCTGTACGAGGCCACCACTGGTAACAAGTGGAACATCAGCTTCTCAGATTATGCTACAAGTGCTGCATCATCAGCCGTCGAGAACTATGGTAAGGCACAGTCTGAGATCAATACTGTACTACTTGACCATGAAATTGCATACCTGATGTTGATAAGAAAAATATATATTGTGGAATCAATGTTTATTATTGAAATGAATGACACACATACATAGCATATAATAAGTTAATAGCCTATACGTTTGAGATTATAGAAATACTAGACGACATGAGAAAAAGTTGAATGAATAACACACACACACACACAAAACTTATTTGTTTGAGATTATGGAAATACTAAATGACACAGGAAAGAGTTGAAAAAAAATATCAAGGTGTTGAGTTACCCTGTGTTTATAGTTTCAATGCCTGTGATTATAGTTTTTATACTTTGGGCAGACTTGGTTCACTACACATCCACTGGTGAAGGTTCCATCTTGACTGTGGACCAACAGACCGGCTCACTGCTGTGGACACTGGAGTTGAATTCACCCTTGGTTGCCATGTATCTCTTAGGTCCAGAAGGTCAGTTTTGACTGTTGTACTGTATTAGTTGTTGTATATTTTCATAGACATAACTACCAGTATTATATTCCTTCCTTGGTTTACTTAGGTTTTCAGAGTGCTGGCTAGAAACAAGATTTACCTGTATATGAACCAGTCTTGCTTTGTGCATTGATTAATTTATTTTAATTATACTGATGTTTAATGAACTGCATATGGGAGCACATCATATACTCCATTAGAAAACTAGATATCTCACTAATGAGAATTATAGCCATAAAAACCTTACACACACCAGCTGATGGCAGGTTTGTGGCAGATTTAGATGTGTGTACATTAAGAGGGTACTGTAGTACAATGTTGGTAATTCTGGAACAACTGACTCTGCCAAACTATTCCAAGCAACAGGCTTGTTAACTTGGTCCTGTTTCCTGGCATACTTTGGAGGAATCAAGGCACTCCAATGTACCAATATAATCCATTACAAAGTATGAGTTGAAAACAGGTGGACTTTTGACGGTGCCAATGATCACGGTGGCTCCCCAGACCCTCCATCACTTCACCCAGGAGTTTATGCATCTCACACACAAACCAACAGATGACTCAGATGGTGTACTCATCAAGAAATTAAGGTATGTAAAGCCTTTTCAGTATATCTCTGAATGGTTCCATGTTGTAGAATATTAAGAGTAAGCCCTCTATCTCTCTCTAAAAAAGATTTAATCTCTCTCTCTCTCTCTAACAAAGATTTCGGGGAAGATTTGTGTGTGAAAAGTGATTGTTTATTAAATCCAAAAGTAGCAACAATAATCTTACATCATAAGTATGGTCAATGATTTATAATGGCATGTATTTCCCCTCAGCCCAACCATCTACATAGGAGAGTGTAGTTCTGGTGTGTACGCCTTGCCAGCATTAGTGGATGCTAACACAGCCACCATATCACACCGAGGGTCCCAGCTGCTCTTGGAAGGGCCCCCTGGCTCTCGGGGCACCATAGCTTCAGCTCACACCAAGAAGTCCAGTGATGCCAAAGATAACACTGATGTCCTTCTCTTGGGTCAGTTTTCGGGCCGTATGCAAGATGATGTTGACGATGGCATGGTATCGGTACAACAGCTCTATTATGTTTCTGTGGAGTTATTGTACTAGTACCACGCCATTGTATGCACCATGAATGTTTTTGAATATGGCCCTTCATATCACATTGTAAGCCTGAGTACAGTTGGCCCTCAATATAAGGTGAATATATTTAGCACTGTTCCTCAGCACAGGCTCAGTAAATCCCTTATTTTATATGGTAATGAATAACAGAAACCTGGGAAAACATTTGGTGATCTTCAATGAGGGACTGAGTGAAAAATGAAATGGTGGATAGTCTACAAGTATTTATTCATAGTATATCAAGGGTCTACAGTAATATGTGAGCAGATTTACAATACATCATTATAAGCCACACAGTTTTTCACGATATATAGGACACAAGATTGGGGGGAGCTTACTATCAGATGCTTGGTGAGATATAGAGTAGGTGAGAATGTAGTGGGTGGGATAGAATGGGGGATAATAATATGGAACTGAAAGAGCATTGACTTTAGATATTCAAAGCCATTGTTATCCAATGCACCCCTAGTATTATACATTAATTTTTATTCCTTCATCATAAAATTTGCTGGAATATCAATTTTAATACTGTAATGTTTGCAGTGTGTACGGTAGGTAGTTATGCTGCAATCAAGAGGGAACAAGAACTAGAATGTATTTTAAAATTTCAGGTTACTATGAAATACCAGAAAACGTAAAAGGTGAATTGAGCAAAGCGACTCCCGAAGAGATGGCAGAGATCAGAGAACGTGGAGTAAGGTTGGCAATTACCCACGAGTCTAATGACAACCAATCAAACCTAAACCCACCTGGTAAATCCTCAAAGCCTTCCACTGCTTACCAGATTGTCTCAGGTTAGTGTGATTCAAGTTTCAGAGATTGATGACACTTGGCTGTACAGAATATGCTACCAGTGTTATTGTTAAGGTTGTATATAGTACAGTGTTGCTGGTGGTAAATCTGGAGCAACTGATTCCTGCAAACCATTCCAAGCAACAACAGGACGCCATTAATTTTGCTAATCTGGTACTGTTTCCTGGCATACTTTGGAGGAAACAAGGAGCTCCAATGAAACAAAAGTGTAGTACCGGTACCAAACCCCAATACACACCATGACCTGGAAACCCACAGAAAACACTTTTACTAATTTCTTACTGATAAGTGTTTGCAACCTGCTCCTTGAGATGTGATACCAATAAATCCCAATGTAGCTACATGTACTAGATACCTCTAATAGAATTTAGAATATGCCAGACCCAATTGTGTTTCATGATTGTTCTCTTAATATGTGCATTACTTGAGAACTAAAGTAAAACAGTGCACATATTATGGTGCTCATATGAAAATCATCTAAAGTTTATTCCCGTAGTATGAGTGTTTTTTGTGTTTTGAGTTAGAAATTGCTCTGGAATAACTCTTTGACTATTCAAGTTAGAAAAAATATTTATGAGGGAAGTAAATTTGATAGAAATGAGGATAATATATTTTTGTGTTGCTGTGACAAATCCACTATCTGTTCAATCTGGTCTAATGCATACCATATTTCCCTCTTGTCTGAAGCCTATGTAAAGTGTTGGGATATTAAAAAATACATGTCATGTATTATTTATATGATCCGTTTTTCATTGGTCTTCTTTTCATATTGTTTGACTTTATTGCCCTCAAGAGGGCTTGTCCCAGGTGAAACAGCTCAATGTGAGCTTTGTGACATCAGGAGATGTCTTGGTGTGGCTGGGATCCATGTTTCATCTTCTGGGGTCCTGGCTTGTGGCTGACACAATGAATGTCCTGCTAGTCTTTCTTCTTTTTGGCTTCACCATCATCTTATATATTCTCTACAAGCAGGTTAGTGTACAGTACTGTCTCAAACATGCATTAAGATTAAAGCTTTTGTAGATTACTCTTACACAATTGAGGTGGTGTGTAAAGTGATATTGTTTCTCATAGTTCATAAAATTTGCTAACCAGAATCATTTTATAAGTAATTTTAATATGTTTTATTTGAGAGTATGTTGTTTATACTTAGGCACAAAATTATGCGAGACTGAGCCAAGAAGTGTCATCGCGGCAGCAGTGGTCAAGGGGGTCTAGTGGAGGAGGAGCTGCAGGCAGTGTTACAGCAGTGGCAGAGGAGCGACTTGATGGTACTGTTGGTGTTGGCAAGATTATCTTTGACCCCCAACTCTTGTTAGGCAAAGGATGTGATGGCACATTTGTCTTCAAGTAAGTTACAGTTATAATTTTCATCCATCTTGCCCTTCGAATGTCTTATGATTTGAAGCATTTGTCTGATAATGTAGAGGTTTTTGTTGTTGACTTTACATGTTGATGTTGTATTAATTATGCTTTCCATCTAACCATCCATCCATTGACTTGATATTTAATTCCACTTCTCAATGGCACCCTCAAATAGAATTGGATATGACAGAAACCACAGAGAGATTACATGTCCCTCCACATTATTAACATATTTTTTTTCTTTTCCACCTCACCAGAGGAACATTTGATGGTCGTGATGTTGCAGTAAAACGTGTGCTTCCTGATTGCTTCTCCATTGCTGACAGGGAGGTGGACTTACTGAGGGAATCTGACCAACATCCCAATGTGATCCGCTACTTCTGTACTGAGCAGGTTGGAGGTTTAGATGTTATGTATGAGGCTCTTAATGGGAGATTTTCTTGTTGGTAAATTGCAAGGCTACTGATTCCTTCTAACCATAACAGAAAACAGACTCCCTTATTGGTACTAATAGGGGATCTGTTTTGTGATGTAGTTTGGAGGAAGCACAGACCTTCCAATTCACCAACAAGAGATTCACCCCTTAAATTGTGAGAACAGTTTGGGGAGGTCATATGGTATTTGTGTATGATATCTTCTGAGGTATATAATTGGAGAACTTGATGGGTAGGAGAGAAATCCATCCACTGTGTGTATGAATGTATGGCGGCTTTAGTGCTATACTATGAACATGGCTCTTATGTTAATTGTTTTGGGGGATGAATATAAAACTACAGTAGGCTATTTATTGATCCTGTTCTTTTCCTGCTATGAAAATTGTAATTAGAAAGAATATAAAATTACAGTATCCATTGATATCCTGTTCTCTCCCTGCTATGAACATTTTTATTGGGGATGAATATAAAACTATCCATTTTTTTTTTTTTTTTTTCCTGCTCCCCCCAGTGCCGTCAGTTTCGGTATATTGCACTGGAGCTTTGCAGTGCTACCCTGGAAGACTACATACAGGGTAGATTCAAAGCTGATATCAGTACACTCACCATCCTTCACCAAGCTACCTCAGGACTTAAGCATCTCCATAACCTTGATATTGGTAAGCTTTATAACATTATCACTTTACAATGTTAGGATTCTGAAATAATTTTTTGGTTAGGTGAACAATATATATTACATCATTGTTAGCTGTGGCCTCTGTTTATGTTGATATCATACATATATTTTAAGTAATCTGAGTATAGTATACCCATGATATAATGTTAATGAATACTGGTCACATCATTCATTCCCTCTTTGAAGGAAATCAAATGTTTTCCCAGGCTTCTGTTATTAATTACCATACAGAAAGTTATCTAATGGGTCTATGTTATAATTATGAGAAGTGTGAAATATGTGATCATTACACATAGGGCTTACAGTAATGCAAAATTGAGCCTGCACCATATACCTAATGACCTTGATTTAACATAACTTCCCATTATTCCCCTCAATCCAGTACACCGTGATGTGAAGCCTCACAATGTACTCCTGTCACTACTAACCTCCAAGGGACAAGTACGAGCCATGATATCAGACTTTGGGCTGTGCAAGAGGCTGGAAACAGGCCGCATGTCATTCTCCAAAAGGTCTGGTGTAACGGGAACAGAAGGATGGATTGCCCCTGAAATGATGCTTAATACTTCCAGACCGGTGAGTTTGAGAGTGACAGATGTAGGACTGTATGTCAGAACATTTGTATGGTGCCAGTACAATGACTCCATGGACACAAAACAGAGCCATCATACCGGTATGCAAGAACTTTCATGGTGTTGACGATCGTGTGGTACCAGTACGATGACTCAATAGACACAACAGTTAAATGTAGAGTGACAGATGTAGCACCATATGCAAGAACATTTGTATGGTGTCAGTACAACGACTCCATGGACACAATACAGAACCATCAACTTAGAAAAGATGAATGTATGAACTTATAAGAAATTATGTTTTGGGAAGACATGAAGAAGTTCAATTACAGTCATATGTATATTATATAACAGATGATTACAGTACTTGTTGTCTAAGCAGTTGTTTCTGTGTCCGGATCTTTGAAGTTTAACTGTACTGATATTGTTTGTACATACTGTACTGTATCCACGTACCGGTATTATATTTTCTCCATTTGTTTCAGACTTGCAAGGTTGACATATTTTCTCTGGGATGTGTTTATTACTACATGTTAACCAAGGGAAAGCATCCTTTTGGTTCAGTGCTTGACCGACAGTCTAATATTATATCGGGAAAATACAAGTAAGTAGAACAAAAAATATTTTACTTTTACTAATATGGATAACATATTTATGAATATTTTGCATAATATACACCATTGGGTTTGTAATTACGGTGATAGATAATAATAATTTTGCATGGATGAGGGTAATGATTATTTACTTATTTTTTGTCTTAAGTCACGACAATAATGTTAATTATTTTTTTTTTCTTAGACTGGATGATCTGAATGATGAAAAGGATGTTATCTCTACCTCACTGATTGAGAAAATGGTGAGCACCAAACCTTCAGAGAGGCCACCAACATCAGCTATACTCAAGCATCCATTCTTCTGGAGTCAAGAGAAAGTGCTTGGGTTCTTCCAGGTAAGATATGAAGCCTTACACTTTGTTAAGATGCACAGAGAGTCCTGTATAGTAATGAGAATGAAGGTTGATAGACTGGTAGTTCTGTTAAGTTAAATATCTATCTATAACTGTTGCCTCTTTCCTTCCTGAGGAAACACTTAAAATAAATAAATCACTGAATTGTGGCCAGCTTCATGGCATTCGTTAGGTGGGGAAGAGACGAGCATACATTCTCAGCTATTGAATATCAAGGAAATAGCAGCAGTACTGTTGTTATCTTAAACACATGAAGAACAATGTAGAATGATAACACATTCATAGATTGCACTCTCCACCATACCTCATACCTACAACCTGGCTTCTCATTTCTCGTATCCCTTGCTTTTTGGATCCTTGTATTCTGTGGTGCTGTATACACTGTATCATGCATATTATAACATATTTTCATTTATGTTAGGATGTAAGTGACCGAGTGGAGAGGGAGAGCACTGAAAGCATGGTAGTGATGACCCTGGAGCGTGGAGGTGTAGATGTAGTTCGTGGTGATTGGAGACAACACATGCACCCAACCATTGCTGAAGATCTTCGTAAATTCAGGGACTACAAGGGTCGCTCTGTTAGAGATTTGCTCCGGGCCCTCAGAAATAAGGTGAGGAAAAATAGTAGTTATAATGTATGATTCAGTACATCTCAGATCTTGAGGTTACATGTGTGTCTATTATATTCACAGCCATATAATGTACTTAACTTTCTTCACTCTTCATGCAAGTATATTTTATGTTTCCAGACTTATGTGGGCCAGGGCCCAGCCAGCTGTAGGCATATTGTTCTTTTTCTCTCAACACATAAACTATCTTGCGATCTTTGATGTATGAACTTTATTAAACAAGAAGATTGACTCTTAGGTCTCCACATTATTTTAATTGTTATTTATGCAGTTGGATGCACTCCAGGTTCACAAGCATCAAACATCTTATTTACTTCCTTGTTGTCCTTTTTTTGTTATTACAATGTAAATAGCCATTGAAACTGTAGAGCATTGGACATCTTTAAGTTTTCTTAATTTTCAGAGGAATCATTACCATGAATTAAAAGAAGAAGCCAGGATAGTGTTTGGTTATATTCCTGATGAGTTTGTGAAGTATTGGACTGAACGGTTTCCTCGGCTGCTGTTGCACACATGGTATGCCATGCATTGTGTTAGGTCCGAGCCCATCTTCAGCAAATATTATGATGATGTCTACAATTTCAATCAGGTTAGCACTCTCCTGTTTTATATGTTAGCATAAAAATACACCTGTATAATTATATACTGTATATAAAAAGAAGCATAGCTCTATACAGTATTTATAGCTTTAATGCCTTGATTCCTTCGGGAACTCCCCCCAAGAGGGTGGCCATAACAGAAGAGTCTCCTGTTCTTCCTATTTCAATGCTCCCTCCTCACATGGTCAAGCCTTTTCCTTCTACTTTACTTACATTTCTCTCCACGTATTCTTCCACCCTAATACTCCCTCCTCACATGGTCAAACCTTCACCTTCTACTTACATTTCTCTCTTCACATATTTTTCCACCCTAACACACTCTCCTCACATGGCCAAACCTTCACCTTCTTATTACATTTCTCTCTTCACATTTTCTTCCACCCTGTTTACCAATTTGTCCGGTGGTCTCCCTATTGCACCACACCCCTCAATTTCATTTCCTTGCACTTTATTTCCACCACACCTACTCGTATTCTAGGTTGTTGTTGCCTATTCCATGTCCATGTCTTCAATGCATAGGCCTATGTCAGTAATGGTAGGACTGTACTATTTCTCAGTCCCATATTTATATATTTTTTTTTTCCATGCCTACAGTTTTACTCACCTCAGTGATTCCATACTCCCTTCACTACTTCACTTACATCTACAGTGACTCCATCCACCCTCATCATTCTCACACTACCACACTTCTCAGTCTCTTCTTTCCCCTCTTTGCTATACAGTATTCTTGTTTTTATGTACATACAGTACAGTAGCTAAACTTTTATTTATACTGAAAAACTATAACAAGTAGAATAGTGTATGATGGAACATGTACCTTTAATATCTGGTAAGTACAGTACTGTGTATCAGCTTTATGGTCGGCTACATACTACAGCCAAGCTTTGAACTGAACATTTTGTGATCTCTCATCTTCCCATAATTTCAAAGGATCTGGGTGGGATAAGGATTAGAATTATTAATGTTGTATCATTGAAAGAAGGTAGTAAAAGCCTAGGATATAGATTAGTGGTTTCACCCTTGGGTAAAAAATTATTATCATTTCAGGGACATGGACAATTTTTCAGTTGAGTTGTGGAGGCTCTGTTACTATATCTATTTATCAAAGTTTTCTCTATGTGTTACTAAATATGCTCACGAAAATGTTAATGAATTTGTACATTAACATCTGACAACGAGCAGTGTAACTTTGGACTAAAACATACCCCAAAATTGGCTAAGTGTGTTATACACTCAAAAGGTTGTAAAGCTTCCCAGACACTGAGCTTGAAGTTATGATGAGACAAGGAACTCTTGATATCCTGATATATAGATATATTTAAACAGTGTACAGTATCTCTTTGATGTGCTTAAGTGTGTACCTGTATGAATAGAGGTGTGACAGTGAACAGGGATAGATATATGTTACAATATGTCTCCATGACTTCTGGTGTTGTTGGACATTGCTGGCAACCGATAGTGAAAAGTTATCAAAGCATTTTGGAGGATATTTGTAAGGAGTACATGAGGGCAAGTGCTGATGCCTGAAATATTTGGTGTGATAGAAAATGTTACAGTACATAATGCAAAATAGAATAACTTGTGAGAGTTTAATCGAATGCTACATAATTATATTTAGGAGAGGTAGATGGCAGGATGGATTGTTCAGTTGTGCAGATGTGACTACAGGAAATAAGAAAGGTAGGGAGTATTTAATGCAAAATGAATAATTTTGTTAAGAGGTTATAATGCAATGGTAATACTGTACAGTAGTAGGTAGAGTATATTAATCTCAACTGTTGTAACAGCATTACTTGGTGGAAAATATTTCACTGTACTGTACTGTGATACACATTTCTGTTGTGGAGCTTATGATTTAGTCAGCAACCTGGAGGATAGTGATTTCTCTAAACTGTGCCATGAAATAATTTTCCTTGCTATAGGTACCATTTTGTGACTTTGTTTAGAGGAGTTATTAATTACCAATTTACTGCATACATCACAGGCTGTATAACTCATGGTCTGCCTCACTTTTGCATATTGTAAACACATTCTTTGTACTGTATTTTCATTAATTAGCCAGTCCTTTAAATCTCTTTATTCAATCTCTAGATTGCCTGTGTTTTATCTGGTCAACCGTCTGTCCTATAATCCATTCTCCAGTACAGCAATCTGCTCATTGTCAACTTCTTACTGGCAATTCTTTAAGTGAAATCTGCTACTGTACTTTAGTAAGTTACTTGATATCAGATACTATTTATTATATCTCCCTCTCTCATTTCCATGTTTTCATATCACTCCCATTACCCAAGAAGATAGTTTAGACAATTTTTGCCTTCCAGAAAGGTTTTAGTTACTTCAGTGATGATAATTTGACAGTCTGTGTAATTTAAAATTTGAACATAATTCAATCCAAGAACCTTATGAACTTAACTTTATACAATACCATACACAATGAAAAATTCACATGTTTACCATCAAATACCACCTGTCTTACCATGGGCATAAAATAGTGCTGGGGTAAAAATACTGTAGTTGTACAGAAATATCATCACTGGTAGTACATACGGTACCTGTAGTGTCTGTACAGAACTTGTAAGTGGCTCCTTTGTCCTAGTTTAAGGTAGCCACATACTATCATATATAGTATTGACAACTTTTAAAACAGGTATTATTACAGAAATTATATAAAAGTGTTCACCATATATTTTTAACAGAATATGGTCACTGTATGTCTTATATTATGGCATTTTATTTTTACTGCACATAGGAGGTGGATAATGGATCAGATCAAACACCTAACGTATTTACTGATGTAAGTGAACACACGTTTACAGCTTATTAATTTGTTTTTGTTTTTTTTACTCTGTTTAGTTTCTCTTTGTACAAGTGTGACTCAGGGCTTTTTTGTTTTTGTACAAGTGTCAGGGGTATTGTTTTGTATATATTGCATGCAAATGGCTTGTTGTGGATTATTTTCAGTGTGAATATACTGTTTATACTTCTTTTTACTAAAAAACAACTTTTTTTTTTCTCTTTTTTTCTTTTTGTTTTGTGAATAAATGCAATGAGTTGAAATACCAGTGAGTATTTTAGTGGTGGAGAATAGAAGAAAAGGTTTTCCTCACCTCTACCCTGTAAGGACATAGTTCTTAGGAGCATTCTTCAATTATCCCTCTTTTCCTTCAGTTTCCTTCATGTTTGCTGTCCCATCTCTATCATTTATTCCCTTGTCCTACAGGGTCTTCCAGGCCTAGGGCATTCTTTTATCCTCAGTCTTTAGGAACAATCAGAATTGCCAAAAAAATACTTTGTCATTCATAATGAATCACACTGCAGTGAGTGTGGTGCTACAGAAATTCCATTCCCAACGAATCATAACAAAATTGTGTACAGTAGTCAGATTTATTTAATGTGTTAATTTTCTCTCTTGTAACCTAGTTGTTTGAGCTTTATTTAAAATACTGTAGAGTAAACTGTTGTGCAACTGCTCACTTTATTTTTGTAAGGTATAGTTTTAAACTGGAATATTAGTAATTAGGTTTTCACATTCTATTATAATGTATGTGAAATAAGTTATTGTAGAGTAATAATGTAGAGAAATTATCATAAGTAAACATTGATGGATAATCTTATTCTTTCAGACTTTCCTGCATGAGACTCATCATTCATTTGCTCCAAACAACCCTTATTGGAATAATGGTGGTGGAGTTTGGCCAGATCCCTCAGCAAAAGACCAGAACAGCATCCGCCAGAGTTTCCTGGATTCACTGCTTCGTCGTGGGACAGTTAAGAATGTACGCAAGGCACAAGATGACAACAATCCTGTGTGGATTGTCCGTAAACCTCACAATACTTTCGAACCAAGATATAAACAACCAGAGGTAAGGAACTTAGAAGGTCCTTGGAGAAGACCAGTGGTGGAAAACAGCAGTCACCAAATAGAAGAAGCTGAACTAGAGGTAAAAGTGACACCAGAACCTTTGAATACAGAAACTGAAGCTTGTTTATTAACTAATTCCGAGACTGAAGAGATGAAAGTTAAACAAGATAATGATGAAACAAGTCCAAGTGACCTGTTACATGATAAAGAAATAAACAAGTGTTGTGATATTACTGATGCTTCCCATAATTTGCTTCCTGAGGATTCTTTAGTTAATAAACAGGCTGATAATTTAGATAAAACCATAGAAAATCCAGAGAAGCGAAGAGATGCTTCACAGTTGAGATTTCGACCTGTTTGGACTAACTTAGAAAAATCATCAGAACCAGAAAAACAAATAAAAATAGTAACAGGGACAGGAAAGAAAAAGAAAACAAAAAAACTTATCTTAGGAGGAAATAAGCAGTGTTAATGACCGAATTTGTGAGTGCTACTTAAATCACTCCCCACACCTTATTATCCAGGCAATGGTAGAAGCTCCAACAATAAACTACAGTGCATTATACAATGCTTACATTGATCTGGAGAATAGCTCCAGCCAGCTTCTCTACGCCAATCAATTGATGCATAATGATGGCAAAAATAAAGAGTTTTTGCCTCCTATGTCTGACTGTGTCCGTACACACACCTACACTCCAGGTGTCACTGTCATTCATGTTTGTTTGCTCCTGTATATCACACTGCACTCTTCCACTTATGTTTTCACTGTTGTTTTTTTATGAGATTCATTCATTACATATACTGATGTGTCATATTCACTCATGATTTCCTACCTTGCGTGCGAGTTGTCTGACAGTCCAGTGTTACAATTACTGTATCGTACTGTATTGTATTTATAGTATATAAAGTGTACTGTAACAAGGAAGATATAAAATAATTTTTCATGAAAATACTGTAACGTCATGTGAGGTACAGTTACGGTAATTCAATCCAAGTATTTTCGTGGAGAACCTTTGAAGCCAAAGTATAGCATTAATGGCTGAAATAGGAACTTCTGTAGTGTCAAAAGGTTGGCAGAAGAATAATGTTTATAGCAGGAATGTGTTCCAAAAATCTGCCATATAGATAGATACTATTTTCAAGTTTTGTATAGAAAGTCTGTTGTTCCTGAGATTAGAATGGATGAATGTTTTTCCTCAAGTTTTTCCTCAAGAAGATAAGGGAAAGATAGAAATACTCTAGCTAATATATAAGTACTGTGATATACCAATTTAACAACAAACCAAGGGTTTTCCTTATGATAAGTGAAATAATTGAAATACATAACTGGGCTGATGAGGATAATTACACACAGGTGGTTTTGAGCTGCACACTGAGTTGAAGCACAATTTGAATAATATAGGGTCTGAATAATTGTTTTATAATTAATTAAGTTTGTCTCTCTAAATTTTTGTGACACAGCATGTCCTCGTGGAAAAAGAAGAGATCACAGGGCATAACACATTTACATCATTAGTTTATAGCTTTGCACAGTGGCAGTATTTTAACCAATGAGGTGGTGCACCCACCACGTTTATCCTACCAACACCTCCCTGACCTACCCCTCCCCAGGACAGGTAGGTGGGGGTCTTTAGATTACAGTAGTTTAGTTTGTGGCTTGTATAAGGATGGTTAGTTAATTCAATAACTGCTCTGCAATCCCTGTTCGAGTGAGACAAGGATGTGTGATTGTACCATGGTTGTTTATTGTGCACATGGATGGAGTAGTGAAAGAGGCTAAAGCAAGAGTAATGCCTCAAGGAGTAGGATTGATACAAGTGGCCTGTTTTGAACTGATGTATGTAGATGATGTGATGGTTTTGGGTTACAATGAAGGAGCTTAGATTATTCAGGATTTATTAATACATGTAATGTATTTTACTGATTTTAGCTTATACACCATTGTTTTAGTGCAGTACTGTATGTGGAAAACCATATTTTTAGCCTAAAGAGGTATGTATGTTAACAATTTGGCAAGCAAGTAATGTACAAGGACCCATAAATTTAACCATTGATTTGCAAGTGTGACATAGTGCCCAATTTTTAAATAACCTGGGCATTGGGTATGGATACATTGTTCTTCAAAATTTTCGATAACAAAACCCTGATTCATAATAATGTTTAAGTTACAACAGTGTGGTTAATGTATGTAGCTGCCTTGTTCAGTTGATATTAACACTTTCTTTGATGGAAACTATACATAGGCTGTACTGTATAAAGATATACATGTGTAGTTCTGCTGGTATAAATGCACTCAGGAATTTATGAAACACCTATTGTTGAGGCCATCTGGCCGTCTCTGCTCTTACTGGATGACAGTTAATCTCATTTTAACGACCTTTCATTAGAAGAAATGGTTTCAATTTCAGTCTCACTGTTGTCCAGTACGAGCAGAGCGGGCCAGACAGCATCCACGATAGGTGTCTCATGAATTCCTGAGCGCAATTGTACATCCCCTGTTGTAATATTTAGGCAGCATAGCCCTAACAGTATATCCAGTAACCCACAGAATATACTGTTGTACTATAAGTGCACAGCATTTAATACTGGTAACATAAAGCAAATAGATGTTATGTAACAGGTTAAAGTAAGAACACGTTGGGATGATATTAAGCACGGTAGTCACTATATCATACAAGCCACTACCTTTAATAAACAGGTGATGTCTTCAGTGGAAATGTGGCATGTGTACAGTAATTAAAGTATGATCCTTAATGTAATAATATAATATCTGTAACTCTTGTGCCATTGTCATACAAATCTGTCTATGTGTCGGAACAAAGCTACAGTATTTCAGGTGTAATTGGTTTATTTTAATCTTGGAATGGAAACCAGTACACTAATCCCTTCCAGCACTTTACTAATCAATGTCTAATGCATCGTTCAAAAAATACACCTGACTTCCATTTACTGAATCATTGGGAGGTGGAAATATCTAAAGATAGCTGTCTCTCATTGTAAAGACACCTTTCAGAACAAGTTACATTGTTAACATGTTGGACCCAAGATAATCCCTGCAACAATTATAATCATTTGACATGCCCAGAGTGAAATAATTCAGGTGGTGTCATTAAGCTTAAGGAGATACCATAATTATCAGTAAATTTTATCTTTTTGAAAGGATATCCTTACGATAATTGATGTTATCTGCTATTAGCCAGAGTTACATATTTATTGATAATCACCATACTATAATACTTAATGGCTGGATTTGATGTGATGTAGTTATACTGCAGGTTAGGCAGAGTAGGACCCTTTTTAACAAAATATAAAGCTGCAAACTAGAATTTGCATTAAACCGAGTTGTTGACTTTCAGCTGTACCTATTTGTATTTCATGTGGAATTTTAAGAGTATTGTTGTTTAATCCACTTTTTACCAGGAAACGGGTCGGTATCGCAAATACTATACCTCTCTCATTGACCAGAATTGGTGGCGAAAAATGAGGAAGGAAATATTGGATGGGACAGAACCAATACGCCTGTAACATTTCACTAGTCATACGTATTCAACTAGATGATAATATTTTTGCACACATATAAAATTTTATGAATGTGTTCAGATTTTATCATTATTACCGTAAGTCACTTTATGTACTTATTGTGATGTTGTCATTATCATCATCTATTTACTTCTTTTTTTTCCCCCAGTGGGTAGAAGGCTCCATGGCCAGGGATGGAAAAATTAAATCAGAAATAACAGCAAACGAGACAGAATGCCCAGTGAGATGGATCACACTCACTTCACCCTCTTTGAACCCCACACAACTACCACCTCCCCCGATAACTACTTTAGTTTCATTTACATTGTAAGGACCAATTTAGTTTCATGTCCAGTATACAATTATTAATCAAGCATTATAGTCTCAAGCTTCAATGGTTCAGAAGTTTATCAGCTTAACAGTTTACAACTCCAAAGACTGCTCAATTAGAATTAAATCAGTGTTATAACGAGTGCCTTTTGAGGAACCATCCATGCTAAAAGAGCTCTCTAAGAAGGAGATTAACATATATTGTACAGTGTTTTGCATAATTTTTTTATGAATAATATGCATACATATTTGTTTGCAAAGTTACTGTATAGTATTTTATAAAATATTACTGGATCTCATTCTAGTTACAGCTTCAGTAAATACATCTAGATTCTCATAATGAGTGTTTGGTTTAAATAAAGTACAGACTTTAGTTAAGTGCAATAGAATCAGTTTAAAACTGTAAGTAATGTTTTTGTTTACTTGCACTTATTGTGATGTGTAATTCAAGCAAGCATTGTTTGTGATCAAAATAATTTAGCAAAGTCTTTGTTAAAAAAAAATTATATACTGTAGCCACTACTCAAGCATTTGTGTGGTGGCTTCATCATAGTATTTCATCTGGAGATGTTTGTAACAACATGCATTCCCAATTGTGTATTGCACAAAAGATGTGTTATATCAATGTATATAATAAAGTAAAAGAAAGCCATATCCTGTATAGTTACTGTTATCTTTTTCATTCCTGATGAAATGTCTTACTGTATACAGTACTGCATATCTGAATAATATTAAAACACTTCAAAAGATGTACAAGAGGAAGTGTTGATGAATTTATTCTTTGTGTACATAAAGTACTGTATATGCTACTGTACATTGTTTCCATTCTTTCCAGTAGCCTACTATACTTCAAGTACTTATATTTGATCTAAAAGTTTCTCTTGACTAGCGCACAGTTCCTTTAACTACCGTATATACTGTACCCTCAATTTGTATACTGGTATATAATGTAAGGATTTATTAAGACATCACACCCCATCAAAAATTTATTTATAACAAGTATTCAGTATCACAAAAAAATCCAGCACTTATGTCAATAGCTGGCCAGTGCCATACTTATTGTTTAACAATATAAAACAAAAATAGTTAAATGATACTGTACATATTGCAATATGTCCCCAAAGAATGCACTGTTTCAATACTATAAAAATCTACATATACTTGCAACATGAAAAGGAAATTCCATAGCTACCATTACACCCCTCATACAGAAATAACACTAATATGTGTATAATACAGTAACATAATGATCATATGGTACTATACACTTTTACTCAATTTCTTCCAACTTGATGAGTCACATTGGGGCGATCAATTCGATACATATACTCTGCCAAGTTATAGTAAGCTTCATATTCAACATTATCAGGAGTGGTGTCAAAGTGATAATGGCCACCATAATCTTTGCCGTAACCGTGCGAGTGTTCTGTACGTAGGTCCATCCCAGGGTCCTTGGATACCAGTGTCGACATAAATACCATTGGGGCCGGGAAATCAAAGAAGTGCAGCCACTTGTTGACATCATCATTGCAAGTGAGGGGAACAGGTGAGAAGTCTGGCATGACGTGGCACTTGGCACTCCCCTCCACCAAACGGAATGTTCCTCCAAGACCGACTGGTTTGTCTCCGTAATGGTCCTCCAGGGCTTGACGCAGGCAGCTCACCAGGTTGGTGTCTCCGGTACGCTTCTTGGCCCACACTCTAAGGACTTTCCCTCCGCGACCCTCGCTGGCAAACATGTTCAGCATCAACGCACATCGGGACTGATCATCGGGCAACTTCTGCAGCTCACACTTGTTAGTAGCATTTATCTTGGCAGTGTAAGACCCATTTCTATATTTGGTACCAGTGACAACATCAGCCATCAATTCACTGTTGACACCAATATAGTCATGTGGTCCGGCACCTGCTCCAAGTACAAATGATTCGGGCAAATCCACCATCTTAGCAAGGGTTTTCACATCATATAACTTATCCCTTTGAATAGTTGGCATGAGGTAAGGCACACCACCCACATCAGCCAATCTAGGTGAACCACAAAGCCCTGCTGCACCCAGACTGTATGGTTCCTTAGTTAAATCAGGACATTGTACTACAGTTACACTTCCTTCAGCAAAATACTTCTTCAATCCAGTTTGTAACACGGCTGCAACCTCCTCTAAGGGTGGGACATGCAGGGCTTGGTGTTCAGATGTTAGAGACGACATAATTATAGTATCCAAGTATAATCAAAGAGTACAGAGATCCTTCTATTACTCTTCTGGTATTATAATGGTTGATAATTATAACACCCGGTTAGCACACCACTGGTCTGATCTCCAAGAAGCTGCTAATCACTTATCTAAGTCCTCTCGATAACTGTCATGCTATCGTTATCTAATGATGAGTGAATAGTTTTAAGAGCATGCCACATCACCGTGATATTTACCCTATAGCAAGAATGAAGGATACCCATAGTAACCCAACCACTGTATGTTTATTCACTGTAGTTTCTCTTTCCTACGGTTTCCATTACAGTGCATATTACAATATTATTATTTCTTTACTGTTGTGATTGTGTTTATTCACTGTACATTCACTGTAGTTTCTCTTTCCTACGGTTTCCATTAGGACCATTACAGTGCATATTGCAATATTATAATTTCTATTCTGTTGTGATTGTGTTCTCAGATTTTCTTTCTTTTATCTGTGTATATAATTATGGTCCTGTGTGTACTGTATATGGCAAAGTGTCAATACAGAGCCATATTTGTGATACTTATTAGGCCCCCGGGACACACGGGCGCTTTGTGGTGGCCACATAAGGCCTACACACAGTAGTGGGGTCACTGGGGACGTGGCTTGTCATAATAGGTTTCCACATGTGGTCGCTCGGTGGCCACCACTCTGAGGTCGCCACAGTCTGTCGTTTCCGTGTCGCCGCCAGCCGGACACACGGGCCCATGGCCATGCATGGGCCACTCTGCCAGTCTACTACCACACGGCAAGAATTATTGGCAATAGAGAACATCAAAGTAAATCCTAGATATTTCTTTTCATTTGCAAAACAAAAAAGGAACCTGGCTACAACTTTGTTGGGAGAGGATGGGATACTAGAAAAAACCCCAAAATGGCACAAATTTTACAAAGACAATATGACAGTGTCTACAGTCAACCAAACCCCAAAAAGGAAGTCCAAGATCCCGATGACTTCTTCAGGGCTCTCCTGCCACCTGACGATCGAGGGTCACCTACACTTCGTAGATATCCTGGAGGAGGACATTGTATGGTCTATAGACGTACAACATAACTCCAAATGTAAACAGCAGGACCAGATGGCTTTAATGCCTTACTACTGAAGAACTGCAAAAACCAACTTACAAGGCCTCTGAAAATATTATGGTCAAAGTCCCTCCTTAGGCCCTACTGGCTTAATTACCAGCAAACTAAAACAAGGAATGGTAACCCCCATACACAAAGGAGGAAGCAAAGGCCTAGCGAGTAAATACAGGCCAGTAGTTCTCACATCACACCTCATCAAAATATCTGAAAGTATAATCAAAAGAGATGTGGTGAAGTTCCTCGAGAACCAACAGGCCTTCAACACTGGCCAGCGTGGCTTTCGCGTTGGGCGGTCTTTCTTATCACAACTCCTCCGGCATTGTGAAACGATACTAAACTCATGGAGGTATAATATTATACCTATTATACCTATTATATTATACCTCCATGACTAAACTGTATACAGTGGGGAGACAATGCGGACGTGATCTACTTGGACTTTGCTAAGGCATTCGACAAAGTAGATCACGGCATTCTCCTACATAAGATGAGAGAACACGGTATATCAGGCCAAGTGGGAAGATGGATCCACAACTTCCTCTCTTATATGCACCATGAAGAGTGTAATGGTAAATGGAGTTAAGTCACCTTCGAGCAGAGTAATCAATGGAGTGCCACAAGGCTCAGTCCTGGGACCCTTGCTCTACCTCATTATGATCACTGATATAGATGCTGACTTGAAACATTCCACGGCCACATCCTTTGCGGATGACACAAGGATCAAGAAGAAAATACAGTCCCAGAACGATGTAGACCTCCTTCAAGAAGACCTAAATATAATGATATTATGGCACAAAGAAACAACATGGCCCTGAACAATGACAAGTTTGAGCTCTTGAGGTATGGTAAAAACGGCTATATTCTGTCTTCAACTGAGTACCACTGCCAAAACGTACATTATTCTGGCAGAAAGCCACTACGTGAAAGATCTGGGAACCTTCTCTCACCACTACACTATTATCACCCAGACAGCACAACAAATGAGTGGTTGGATACTGAGAACTTTTCAAGCAAGAGGGGAGGCATGTATGCCTATGCTGTTACTGTGGAAAACCCTGGTGCGACCTAATAAAGCTGGAGTACTGCTGCCAGCTGTGGTCTCCACACAAGATCACAGACGTCACATAATCAAGCTTGAGGCACCTCAGAGAACCTTCACCAGCAGGATCAATGGTACCCAACATCTCATGATCAGCTACTGGGAGAGGCTGGAAAAACTAAACATCTACACTCTACAAAGAAGGCGAGAAAGGTACACCATAATTTATATCTGGAAAATCATTGAGAATCGAGCACCAAATGTAGGACGTACTGGTATAAATCCCATGAGAGGAAGATTGTTGTACCAAGACACTCATCCATAACAGCTTTACCCACATGGGAGTTCGATTATTCAATTGCCTCCCAAGGAAAATAAGAGACTTGACCAACACCACCACTGACACCTTCAAGTCTCATCTGGACAAATGGCTGGCCAGCATCCCTGATCGGCCACCAACTCCAGGGTCCAGGCTACGGTAGCTCCACTTCTAATACTCTATCTGAAGTCGTCAAAGAGTCAAGAAGAGAGGAGTTGCTCGGTACTGGAATGAGTGGAAGTCCACCTCAGCTCTACCAATAAAAGGCTAAATTCTTCAAAGGTATCAAAGGTAAGGGTATGCTCATGATTTGTTTTTAATTCCCTCAGTCATAAGTAAAACACAAAAACTGACTTCTGAGACAAGAATAGCGTCTGTTTTGCATTCTTTCTTATAATGTATATTCAAACACATGTCTGTAATCTTATTATAGCATTATAGACATACAATATTTCTGTATATTGACATAAAACAAAGATAACGGTGTTGGGTAGAGAGGGCAGGGCGTCCTTTGTTTTTTGTTGTTTTTTCTATCAATTATTTTGTATTAGTTTACAAAATTGTCTGGGGGTTGATCAGCATGTTCTGGCCTTCTCCTTTACTGTATGCCTTACCATCAATTAACTTTTCAATTCCATACAATTCAAGATAAAAAGGAGTGTTGGTGGGTACATTGCGGGTACCATACGTCAGTTGTTATTACGTCATAGTGACAACACGTGCCGGGAGCGTCTGCTGGACCAACAACAAGAAACAATTTTTATATTATATAGTACTCACATCTACACATCACATAACTCATATACAGGTAACATTTAGAGTATTCCATGTCATTAATAAGCTATAATTATGTACATGAAGTAGTGATGTAAACTGTATAGTGGATAATATTAATGGTGAGTGTGAATTAAGGGAAGCCGGTGATGTCATTACAAAATTGGCCCCGATAAGGCAAACCCACAATGGAAACTACAAATGATTAATTCTATAGTTTCTTTGACAGCTATGACCCTCTATACAACATTGAAAACAGTAATTGTAGTCACCAAAACTGTAGAAGAAAAGTTAACTATTTCGTTCGTTATTGTGGTTTTTACTTGTGTGTCATTGATGTTCTCGTCAGTCTAAAATTGTACATGTAAGTTAAGTTAGGTAAATATATACTGACACACAATATACTTTCTTGGGAGCAATAGGGCACCATATTAACAAGGATAAACCGTGATCTTTAGTATGATGATCCGGGTATACATTCTTATTCTTTAATTATGTAACCTGTTAGCACCCCCAATTACATGGTATAATTTGTGTTACAGATTCATCATGTCGTGGTTGTTTGGGATGAACCAACGTCCTCAGGATTTCTCCCAGTTTGTACCGCCACCTGGAGCATCGGGTGGAGGGGGTCAGGATGGTTCAGGGGGAGATGGTAATGATAAAGGCAAGAGTGGACCTATGGATGCCTATCGCTTTGATTCGGCCGCATTGGAGCGAGCCGCTAAAGCAGCAAAGGATTTGGAATCATCACGTATGTGTACGGTACTTTGTTTTACATTTGACAGTACAGTAGGGATGGACAAGACTGTTCTAGAACTGGTTCCATCAAGGCAGTCCTGAAACCGGTTCCTCTGTAGTCATTACCAATGCGGATAATTAAGAACAATGTAAGCTGCAAGAACTCTGATTGAGAAATGTATAAATAGTAATTAAAATATGATCATTGCATATGTGTTACAGTATGACACATTTTATGTAGTGTTTGTTTGAGTTTAGTGCTCATTGGCTGGCTGGCGCTTGATGTTATGTACAGTGCATTGAACGTTCCTATATCTCAGATAAGATTTTCTAATTATACATGACTTAGTATTATCTGTTATAAATACTGCTTGTACACACATCCTCTGCCAGTAATGTTAATGATATGAAACACAGTACAATTTATGATGCAGTATAAAGTACCATTTTGGTTTCAACTGTTTTATAATTATCAAAATTAAAATTGATATCTGGTTTTGTATGTATTAACTTGTATGGTTGATATTAGTTATATATTATCCTTTATAAGAATAATATCAAATAATGTATTTAATAATTTAATGAAAAAAATATGTACCGGTAAGTAAATATAATGTGGCTGGAGCCAGGAGTCATACTCAGTATTCACAAAGAAGTTGGTAATCATTATGTGTTCCACGTGAGAATCGTTCCCTGGACTCGGTAATCATTAAGGGTGAAATGAGTCCCAGAGCGTAGGCACCGAGCGGGAGTACTGGTACTAGGTAATCACTAGCAGCACACGAGACAAGTCCAGCCATAATATGATTATCAAGGCTGGACTGGCCACGCGAGCTAGGGAGCATAACCGGTTCCAGAACCAGTTCCGGCGGTTCCACCAGCCATAGAACTAGGAACCGTGAGTCCCGAAGAAAACAGAAACCCCCAAATAATAAATGGGTTAATTTTTGAGGAAATGTTTTATGCATGTCAAGATTTTATATGTTACTCATTTATTTGAATGGAAAAAAATTGGTAGTGTTCCCTGACTCTGATGCTTTATCCTGTTTACCTTCAATTTAAATATCTTTTCAGTAATTTTTTGCCACTCTCATAATATAACAGATTTCAATGTTATATGATAGGCATGTCATCGATTTTATGTACAGTATATTATAGTGGACTGTATCGGAATTCAGATATTTACATTTTTTGCCGAAATAAAAATTAAAATAACTCCTCACCTGCAATTGCCAACAACTAGGCTACTGTCATTGACTCAGTAGCTGCTCATTCGAACACTGTTACTATCTTCGTGTTTGGGCTTACGTGTATTTGTCAGAAAAGAGCAGGGTGTTAAAAAGACTTCAAGGTTCATTAATAATGTATTCCATTGCTGTAGGCTTATTTTCTTTAATTTACATTTTTGCTTTTTTTTATGATTAACTAATAACTGTACAAAGTTTTAACAAGGATTTACATTTGCAGAATATGCCAAGCAAGCATTGGACCTTACAAGAATGCAGGAAGAGACAAAGCAGAAGGAATTGATCAATACTGCAAAAGAAATGGAGGTTTGTTATTTTTTTATGTTTTAAAATTTAATACTGATGATAGCATTCCAGTTATTCATACTCTTGACACAACTGTAGATTTATTCTCCTCCTCCTGTCATGTATTAAAAAGAGCAATGGCTGTGAATATTTAAGGTGGCCTGACCACTGATTCTGAACATAGTACAGTACATGTATTGATATATAAATTCACGAATATATAAAAGTTTCAAGAAATTTAATATATTGCACTGTAATTTTCAGTTGAGAATAGAAGGAGCCAAGGCTGAGGGGAAGAGGATTGAACAAGAGGAGAGGAGGAAGACAATACAAGAACAGTCAAAATTAGATCAGCAAAAGTCTCAATATCAGGATCAGCTTTCTCGTAAAAGGTTAGTTCGGTGGAAATAAGAAATGGCATTGGTTCCAGGGCTGCAGTTTAGGAGGTAAAATGGAAAATAGGCATGAAAAGAAATTATATTTTTTATGCTTCATTTTCTGGACTGGAAGTGGATAATCCTCAAGATATACCATTTTTCATGATTTTCAGCCACCTTCAACCCAATATGACATAGAAGAGTTGATGCAAAGGAGTGTCTCACAGTATGGGGATGATGAGTTATCATTTTCATCTGCCCCAAACTCGAGCTCATGAAGAAAAGGGGCAACATGCAAGAACATCTGTGGTGATGACGATGGTATATCACCGATAAGGTGGCTCTGTTGTTTGTCTATGGAGCCATCATATGCTCCACACATGTTCTTGAATATAGCCCAAGGGCTAATGACCACTCCCCAATTGATTTTAGAGTGAATTCATTAGATCCTTCCACCCTTGAAATTTCATCTGCAGTATTCAAGAGCAGAATTTTCAGGAGATTGATATTTTAACGAGGACCAGCAACTGTGTAGTAATGTTCAAAGATACTCAAAAGTCCACCAGGCAGAGACACAGAAAAGGCATATGATACTGGATTGTTAGTTGAAAGGAATTATGTGCAGCATCCTTGTTAACATATGCAGTAAGATGCTGACATGAAAATCAGAATCGATGTATATACACTCAAACCCCGATTTTGCAGACCTCGAATTCCTGGATTTTCAATTTTCCGGACTTTGTGTGGCATCAGCCAAGTTTGGACATTTGAGTGACTTTGGGCTTGTTTATGGCCCGAATTCAGATGGCAGTGACTCAACTGAGCGCCGTTGGAAAGGCTAAGCTCTGGAAACAACATTGCATTGCTCTACTGATAGGTCACTGACCTTACCAGTGACCATTTGTTCTGACACCACTGTGTAGCATGCATCATCTCTCCACTGTTTATTGTATTGCCAAGACAGTGTACAATATCTCCCACAGTGGTGCCTAACCAAACAAAACGTACCAGGAAACATGTTCCCCTAACAGTGCCGCAGAAACTAGAAATAAATATGTACCGGTAATGAATACGGCTTGAGAAAAAAAATGTTGGATATAAAGCGTGCAAAACAAAAGTTGCTAGATTACGCTGTGAAATTTTCAGTTGGTAGCACAACGTTAAAGGGTGACACTAAGGCAAGAAAACATATGAAAGTGAGTAAGATTTAGATGCTGCAGTTTATAAGTGGTATATGCAGCAGTGTTCAGGTGGAGTGGCTGTACAGTTGACAAAAAAATTATTGGAACCACCCTTACATTGAAATTAACAATAATTATCCATAGGGGAGTTTCAATACTTTTTCTGCCGACTGTACATGAGTGTGAGCTTGCCGCTAGTGCAGAAAAGTTAGCAGAACATATTTGGTAATTGGTAACAATATTGGTAATCTTTGGACTTGTGTAATTCCCAGACTTTTACAGTTTCCAGACGCCTCTTTCCCCCCTAATAATCCGCATAATTGAGGGTTGAGTGTACAGTACTGTACTTTAGTTACATTACTAGGAAATCAGGAATGGCCTAATGTAATCATTATGTAGTCATTTTTGTGATGAATGTGTTATATACAGGTATGAGGACCAGTTGGCTCAGCAGCAGAGGATGAATGAAGATAACCTCAAGAAACAGGAGGAGTCTATTGCCAAGCAGGAAGCCATGAGGAGATGTAAGCACCACTATTGATTTAAACTTAGCGGGAGATATTTTTTAGAGTAAATTGGTGGGCTACTGATTCCGCCAATCTTTGCCACGAAACATAGTTTGGAGGAATCACGGACCTTCCAATTCACTAACAGGAAAATCTCCCTATAAGCAAAATCATTGGTTATCATGCTAGTGTCTGACATTTACATAATTTGAAAATTGCTCTATAATTTATAATCTATTATCTATTTTTGGATTTACATTGCTGTCATCCAGAAAATACATGAATGAGATTTCTGAGGAGTGTTGGGTATCATACATCTTAGGACAATAAATCATGAATAACCAAGAAAAAGTAACCTTCTCAGCACAGTGACAATTTCTCAAGTGTTTTATATTTATTTAGGTTAATGCTAGATAACTTTATTCAGTGATGCATTTTATAAGGTATTTCATAGAAGAATATTAATAAGGACAGAATTGTAAGTTTGTTTGCATATTCCCAACAGCCACAATAGAACATGAATTGGAGCAGAGACACAAGTACGACATGAAGCGAGTTGAGGCCGAAATGGGCGCCAAGGCCAGGGTGGACAGAGACAATCAGGACCTCATGTTGGAGCAGATCAGGGTGCGTGCTGCTGAGGACCGGGAGACAATGCTCAAATCACTGGTGGAGAAGCGGGAAACTGTTCTCTCCTCCATCAAGTGAGTTTTGTATACAGTTGGAGTCTGTTGTAGGAAGTATGAATGTTTTATTTAATTAGTTTTGGTGAGTAAGGATGCTCTTCTTTAATTAGTTGAAGTGAGTAAGGATGCTTTATTTTTTCATTACTGTAGTTGTAGGTAGTAAGGATGCTTTTTCTTAATTTGTTGTAGGAAGTAAGGATATTTATGTTAATTTGTTTTAAGGAGGAAGAATATTTTTTTAATTAGTTGTAGTGAGTAAGGAGACTTATTTTTTAATTGGTTTTAGGGAGTATGGATGTTTTTTAATTTGTTGTAGGGAGTAAGAATGTTTTTTATTTAGTTGTAGGTAGTAAGGATTTTTTTTTATTATTACCATAGTTGTCAGAAGTAAGGGTGCTTGTTTTAATTAGTTATAAGGAATAAAAATGCTTTATTTTTATTTAATTAGTTGTACGGGGTAGTGCTTTTTTTGATTAGTTGTAGTAAGTAAGGATGCTTTCTTGAACTCTGGTATATAATGAAATGTTGCAGGTCCAAGTGAGGTTTGCAAGACTTGTGAACATAAAAAAAGAATATCTACCAGACACCTTATATGGAGCAAAGGTTTTGATAGAAAGGAAAGTTATTGTAGCTTTTATAAGCAATCAAATAGCAAGTTATACTGTCCTCTATAATTTTATCATCATCAAGTGGCATTCGATTATCATTAGTTATGGGGAGATTCTCTTGATGGTCAGTTGGAGTGTTAA
Organism: Petrolisthes cinctipes; assembly: GCA_033782935.1. Classification (NCBI taxonomy): domain Eukaryota; kingdom Metazoa; phylum Arthropoda; class Malacostraca; order Decapoda; family Porcellanidae; genus Petrolisthes; species Petrolisthes cinctipes. The sequence goes on from JAWQEG010003165.1 coordinate 90,808, forward strand.
CTGATTCTCTATTAATATCATTAAGATGATTTATTTCCTGGCATAGTTAGGAAGAATCAGAGACCTTCCAATTCACCATCAAAAGAATCTCCCGTTAACCCTTAATTCGCGGGTGTAGTAAAGTGTTGACACTAGCAATAAGTCTGGAGCATTGCGGGTGTAGCATTCATTCGACAGCACAGTTTTTAAATTTGCGCAGTCCCTAACAAGCTAGTTTTAGGGTGGTAACAGTGAGCAGTAAGCTAAGGAAGTTGCCAAAGCCCAGCCAGCCACCACCAGTAGTCTTACACGAACAGTGAGGGTAGAAGGACATATTTTTATCATTCCACTTTTCCTGTAATTACCATATATGTACATAAATATGACAGTGACATTAAATTTCATATTGCTGTGTTGAAAAATGTGATTCTGACATATTTTATAACAAAATTAGATTGTGAAAATGTACTTAGATATGTAAATTTGGTGTAAATAGAGTGTAAAAGTGAATTTTGAGTTGATGTCATTGTGAGGTGGCTACCCATCCTACAGATGTCACTTTAGTCTTCACAAGTACATCAGGAGACAGCTAAAGGTTTGTACTTCAATATCCTGTATCATTTATTTATGTGGCGTGAGTGGGTTACAAGCTATTAGCCGTCAAATGTGTTGTTTACATAGTGACCGCAAGTGTGGAAGAGAAAGCTGCAGCGATAGATAATGCCAACTTGTATACCCAAGGTTTATGGTCAAAAGTTATGCCATTTATTTGCAGCTGGCTCAGATCATACTTTTGTAGTTTGGATACACTTCCATCTTATATCTCTCTATTATATTCATTAAATGGGGTGTAGGCCTTTTCAGCTCATTAGTATAATATTAATGGACAAGTTTGAACCATGAAAAAGGTCCAAGAAATAAAGTAGAAATGTATAAAAGTTTGTAATAAATACCTGATGCTGTGGGTTATTGCCCTGCAGAACAGCTGGTGCAGCCATTGGGACAGGTGTGGATGCCTTCCTGAGTGAGCCAGCTAAGATCCAGGCAGCTGTGGCTGGGTTGGTTGCCCTCACAGCTGGCTACTATGCTGCCAAAGGCTCTCTGGCCATCATGTTCAGATTTGTGGAGGCCAGGCTGGGTGAGGACTGACATTCTCATAATCAGTGACACTAAGTTTAGGATATTTACTTGATACTGAACCCATATTAAAAAAATATTAGTAACTTATTATTGGATAGTATTAATTGGTGATACCTTATATTCATTTAAAAATAATTCTGTCTGAATAAGTACTAAATTTAAAAAAATTCATAGCCATTTTGTATCACCTGAAATATGAGAGCAAACACCAGTTTCAGAATCTTAGATTTTTTTTGTCTGTAATAATGAATAACATTTTGTTTTGACAGCAAAGCCATCTTTAGTGAGGGAAACATCAAGAATCAGTCCGTTTGATACTTTACGTCATCCAGTTCAAACTATAAAAAAAGTTCAAATGAAGCCAGAGGATGTTTTAGAAGGTGTCGTCTTGAACCCAAAGGTTGAGGAGAGAGTAAGGTGAGATTGACATAAAATTACCCATGTAATGTGGCTTGTTTAATACCCAAAATGTATCTAAATTTTGTTGGAACCAGTTATAATGCAACATGCAATTTTGCACTGTATATTTAAGTAACATACAGTATGACAAAATTGTATCAGTAAGAGTAGAAAATGTACTTGAGCAATGAATCAGTTTGTCTATGAGTCAGTTTATCATTAAGATTTTCTTTTCTTGTTGATAAGAATATTTAAAGCTATTTACTACTGTATATCATTATTCAAATCCAGATTCAGAGGCTCTGTTAAGGTACCCAGAATGTTTTGGTCCTGTTTGGGCCCAAGTTTACGGAGTTCAAAGTACCGAGGGTGATAAAATTTCTCTATTATTAATGATACTCTTTAAAAGAGTTCATTATAACTAAAGACAAACTGTACCTCTTCCAGAGACATTGCCATCGCCACCAAAAACACAAAGTACAACAAGGGCATGTACCGTAACATCCTCCTCCACGGACCCCCTGGCACCGGCAAAACACTATTTGCTAAGGTAAGTATCCAGTCCTATAAACCAATTGTCTCTTGTAACAATTGCAGTCCTCTATGGCTTGGTAAAATATTTCATCTTATGCATATACTGTACACTATTGTTTATAATTACATACTTTGAAAACAAGCTTGATAGGCTCTCTGTAGCTGCAGGTCCAGAGTAGACTGATTCTAGCAAGCTGTTAAACTCTGCTATATGAAAAGAGAAGTTAATATTCTGGAAGTACTGCAATGAATGGTCTACCAAGTGACTCAGTGATTGCAAAACAACAAACCTAATAATAATATTGTATTGCAGTTACATAGCTTTACATTTTCTATATGTTGTTTTTTCAGAAACTGGCCATGCATTCAGGGATGGACTATGCTATTATGACTGGGGGTGACATTGCCTTATTGGGCAAAGAGTCTGTTGGTGCTATTCACAAGGTAGGTTTGGGTAAAATTGGTTTGTGTTTCTATTAGTATTTATCAAAATATTAGTAATTTTTTGGCGTAGGGAGTTGTCCCCATCACTCACCACTCTTGACATGGTGCAGTCAGCCTCGTATCCCCTACAATACAGGTGGAGTGTGGGGTGAGGACCCTGCTCTTTAATAATGACCCCACCAAAGGCTCAAATAGCCTCGTAGCTGGACCTCTTGCCTGTCGGGTCCTGCACTGACACTAGAGCCTCCCCACCCCTTGAAAAAAGGGAAATGGGATATTGATGATGATGATTAATCATTATTTATGTGCACTCATTTATACGAAAATATATAGTACTGTACAGCATAAATTATGTTAAGTGCTGTATATAGTAACTATTATTATGACTGACTCAAATCTATCAAACTTATAACTCTGAAGCCTTGCTCCCTGTGGGAACTCACCTCATGGGGGAGGCCATGGCAGAGGAGCCTCCATTTCTCTTTCTTCCAGCACTCTTGCCATTCTAGACCACATCTATTCCAATTGTTACTCTCTGGCACATACTCCTCCACCATCTTGCTGGGTCCTTCAACTTCACTCCCATATACCGTTCTTCTATTTATACTCCTTGTTTCTTTGTATATAAATTTTGGGTATAAGGTCAGGCCCAGGTACAAAGCAGTCATGAAAGTAATTACAGTCACCTTAACCAAGTGTATCTCAATTTAAGGAAAACATCTTTGACATCACAAAGCATTACACAGTCCTACACAAAATTTCCTCTGAGGGGTGAGCACATTACCCTCTTTTCCCAGTCTTCCAGGGTTTGAGGTGACTCAACAAGCCCTGCTTTAGTAACCCTTACTAAGTGGGTTTATGCCATGGTCAGTCCCTCAATGAAACTTTCCCAGGAGGGAGCAGAACATCAACCCCATGAATGGATGCACTGGTATAAATGGAAATGATTATGCTATTATATTTAGTGGTATAGTATTTTAGAGACAAGAATAGCCTTTGCTCTTTACTATACAGTGTATTAGTTGGCGTAGGGAAGTGGCATTCCCATCGCCCACCATTCTTGTGATGGTGCCAGGTGCAGTCAGCCTCGTATCCCCTTTGATACAGGAGAGGAGGGTGAGGGTTGGGGACCCTGCTTTCTAACAATGACCCCACCAAAGGCTCAGATAGCCTCATAGCTTGATCTCTTGCCTGTCAGGGGTCCTGCATTGGCGTTACAGCCTCCCCACCCATTGAAAAGAGGGAAATGGGGTATTGATGATGATGATGATTCTCAGATTTTACAAGTAAACTAGCAAGCATCTCTTTTTTTTTTATAATACTGTATTGGCTACATTCCTTTGCATTTTAATGTCAAGTGTTTTCCTTCACACAGGTATTTGATTGGGCAGGAACATCTCGGAAAGGGCTGGTGCTGTTTATTGATGAAGCTGAAGGATTTCTTCGGAAACGACATGAAAATATCAGTGAAGAATTAAGAATGGCTATCAGTGCATTTCTTTATCGAACTGGTACCCAGACAGACAAGTATGATAATAAGCTAATTTATAGCATGATTGTTAAATTAAGTGACAAAAAATGATTAACGAGTTGTAGAAATAAATTTATAGAGAGGCTGCTGGATAGTTACAGCAAGACATATCAGCACATTTACCTTATAAAAATGTGAATGTGAAATATGCTTGGAGTACAGATATGAGAAAATTTGTTTGTGAGGAATAGAAATAATGCGTTTGGTGATAGTGAGTGCTAAAAAATGGTGTCTCACCATTTTATGAACACATGAAAAATATAAAGTGCTAAAGTTGTAAAAGAGGTAAATCAACATTGAAGGTGATACTGTATTGGGAATATTGGGAACAGTATTTGCAATAAGTTGTAAAGTATATAGTTTTAGTACAGTATTTACAAGTTGAATACTGTATTTAGTTCTTTATTGGAATAGTTTCTGTATTACTGGCGTATTAAGGAGACGACTGGAATGAGAGGGTAATAGGACACAGTACAGTTGCAGAACAATGATCTGCCTTGGTTTATTATGATCAGGTGAGATATCTCGACTGAGTATCTAGGATGATATAAATGTAAGTATATGTGAGGGTTGATAGAGGAAACGAAAAGTAAGTAGGTGTGTTATGTTCAAGTGGATAGTGAGAATTGTGAGGTAGTTGAGGAATTTTAAGTACAGTACTGGAGAGTAATATTGGATAAGAGAAGAAAGTGTTGAAATGGAAGTGCAAGGGAGATAGTAGAGATTGGAATGATACTAAGAGGATTGCATGATGGAGTGTTGATACCCACACCATCACACTATCAGATGGATGTGAAACTTTAGTGTAGCATGAATATTATTAATTGAGAGTGAGAGCAGTTGACTGGATAAGAAATGCTGAAATCTGTAAAAGGTGTGGTGTGATTACATTACATGATCATTCTCTGAAGGGGCAATACTTTAAGGAGTTAATTGCCCCTTGGGACTAAAGCCAATATGGTACCTTTCCTCTCTTCAGCTGTCTCTCCTTTTCCTTTATTATTCTTTGTACAGTACTTGGTTTTTCTCCTCTCACCTCCTCCGTTGTGTCTACAGGGTTTTATTGGAATAGTAGTCTTCTTTTTTCTACTTTGTATCATCATTAATTGATCAAAGAGTAGAGGAAAGTGTTTTGAGATGGTGGGCATGTGAAAAGAATGGATGAAGTTGTGGAATGTAGAGTTGTGGAAAAAGTACACAAGGGATAAAGAAGAATAGGAAGACCTATGAGAACTTGGAATGAAATGGGAAGTAGTAAATCTATTCAGGCTAATAACCTGGTTTTAACTTGAAAGTTCCTGTCAAAGACTATGACGAGGGATTTATTCTTAAATACAAAAAATTATGGGGAGAACTAAGTCTAATGGGCTTATATGAGGGGAGTGAATATGAGTGTGGACATTTCTGTTAGATTTCTATCCCTGGCCCTGTAGCTCACCACTTATTGAAATTGGGGTAATGGCAATGATAAGGCAGCATATGGATATCTAATTTTGTGATGACCATTTACATGAAAAGTCTGGAGTAATTTTATAATGCTGTTTTTTCTGACTGCATATCTTTATAACATTGAACAATGATTTACTATGAATTCTAATTGTGATGTATTGGAACAGGTTTATGATGGTGTTAGCATCCAATACTCCTGAGGTGCTGGACTTTGCTGTGGTTGACAGAGTCCACGAACCAGTAGAATTTCCACTTCCAACAATGGGCGAAAGGGAACGCCTTGTTAGACTTTACTTTGAAAAGTACATTCTCCTCCCAGCTTCAGCGGGCAAACGGTAAGTGGTGCTCATATTTCATGTGTTATATATAGTACTCCACACTTGCAAGATGGCTCTCAAAATTCTTGTTTTCATTCACATTCAAAAGAATGTTAACTAAACAGGGATGTCAGTTATAGTAACCTGTTAAGTGTTGGGCTCACTTGGATGGATGTACAAAATTTTACTGACTCTGCACTTCACACCCAGCTTTTTTGAGGTGGCATTTGAGAACAGGTTGGATCTAGATACTTTTCCAACCTCAGAAGTCCATCCTTATTACATTGTTGTAACTATGGACAGGGCTAGGATCCAAAAGCTGCTAAAGCTGCTGCCATATATATTATTTGAGAAGTGCATGAGGGGTAGAGGAGGGCTTGACCAAGTAAGGAGGGAGTGTTGGAACAGGGAGAACTGGAGACACTTCTGCCGTGGCCACCCCCTTGGGGGGAGTTTCCGGAGGGAACGAGGCGTCAGAGCTATAGATAGATAGATAGAGAAGTGCACAGTCCGGGTGAGTCTACCCAGGATGTTTCCTTCTGTCATATATGTCAATGGCAAGAGTATAAAAATTAAAGACTAGGGGTGGGGAGATTCAGCATTCTAATGTCCAAGAGGTGTATCTTGTGATATATAGTTGTTCCAGCCAAGAACAGCACAATAGATCATTTGTGGCAGGTGGGGAGTTAACCTTGTTATGAAATTAAACTACTGTATAAGGTTACTTGACCTTTCTAATGCCTAATCTTAACAGTTTATTTAAGTTGGTAATAGGAATTTGAATGATCTCTGTCTTGTACTATACTGTATGATGTATGCAGTAGGATACAGGAGAACTGTAGGCCTAAATGGCTACTTTTATTTACAGGAGGTTAAAGGTTGCAGATTTTGACTACAGTGCAGCTTGCTCAAATGTGGCACAGATAACTGAAGGAATGTCTGGTCGTGAAATTACCAACTTGGCATTAGATTGGCAGATGACAACCTATGCTTCTCTGGAAGGTGTCTTCACTGAGGCTATCATGCTACGAAGGGCACAGGCTGCAGTGGAACACAAAAAACACAAGGTAAAGTAGTAATTTTTTCTTGGATGCTTTGCCATTTGTGTGACCATTTATGTCAAAAGTCTCAAGTAATTTTTTAACTGTTTTGTTACTGCATATGATTATCACACTGAACAATTATTAACTGATACATATTATAAATTCTTTATTTATTCAAGCCTGATGTTTCATGCCACAATTACAGGTATCATGGCGTAGTGCTCATGAGGAAAAGAAGTCTATGTTCAGTGCTGCGGTGATTGCTGCAGTGGAAGAGGCAGCTACAACCACTCCACCCAACCCACAACCCACTAGCTGAGGCACCTGTGGGCTAGCAGTTGTATTATACAATGATAAAGCATCAACCACTTCATTCCTCAACAGTGTCTCAAGTAGATGGTAATAGATGGTCAAGTAGTGAAATTTCTTGATAACTAAAATTAATTGTGGGTATTTTTTTACTTACGAAGCAGAATTTCAATTGTCTGTTTAGTGCATTCAGTTCCTGAACACTTGGCTAAAGAAGTTTTCAAATGTTGCATAACATTTATGTAATATTTATCACCTTGGTTAAAATAATAACTGCATTGGTTTGAAGACAAAAATGTTTAAGATTAAAGTTTTATGATATGTATAATAATTGGAAAAGACTTTAACAATTACTTAATTTTGACTGATATATTAATCTTACTGCCTACTGTGTAAAGTAAGCTTCTTACTGGGACCGAGACATGATTATATATAGAAACTGCAAGATATAAGTACAGTATATTGTGTATATATGCAAATAAAAAAACTGTGATAGAAAATACATGGCTAGTATCCATTGTTCATTCTGTGATGACTGACTTACCTCAGTGACAATTTAAGTTACAACCAGAAGAACTAGCACACAAAGTGTGTTATGGTAGGGATGTGGGGAGAATTTGAAGTAAGTGAGTTGTTTGAAACATTTAAGAGATGAGTGACTGACAGCAGTTGAAATGATTGGTACAAGGTACAATCATGAGCCATTATAAGTATCCAGGTCTTGTTGAAGTTTGGAATCATCTGACATACCTTTGAACCAATTACAATGCTTTTACTTTCTCATACTTGCTGAAGCTATACTTATTATGGCTTGTGATTGTACATGATGATACGAAGAATGGAAATGTGAGGTAGACATATGAGATAAAAGATGAAGAGATGCAATAAAGAAGAAAAGGAAGGTGTAGAAGTGCTACAAGGAAATGTCCCATAGGAGGTGAAGGGAGGAGAAAGGGAATATAAATCATGTCAAAAGAAATAGTGAGGTTGAGCATAGGGATAGTTTATTGAGGAGTTTGTCAGGAAACTGAGAAATTTAGCAAAACCAAAAACTTTTTGGAGAGATGGAGAAAAAAAAAAAAAAGGAATGAGAAGTTAAATCTGGCAGCATGAGAATGAAGAGGGAGGATGGTGTTATTGTGGTGAAGGTGGATGGGTAGAGAGGCAGTGGTTACATGCATGGGGCTTGAGGTGTGGTAGACAATAAGGAGGTGAGGGAGATATGAATGCAAAAGGGAGGTTGAAAGTAGGAAGAGACATTGATATAAATGGAAAAACATTGCTTATATGTAACATGGCTTGGAAAGAAGGGAGGTGCCAGCAGACAGGAGGAGAGCTACTGTATAACTGCTATGGGACAAGGGTAAAGGGAGTAAGGATGAATGTGGAAGTTGCTATACAAGGGGACAAGCCCTTTTAATGTTGATTAATTGTTAGGAAGGCGAGGACTAAAGGTAAGAAGCCTGCTGAAATAATAATTAATTCCTCCCTACTCATGGTAAGAGGTCACACAAAGCTGGTTACAAGAACTGTTATTTCTCCACTTTTGTATACTCTGGTAAGCTCAAGTAAAGTTTGGTGGTCAGCTGGATGTATTGATCTATTTGGAATGAAAATGCTTATTGGATACCACTAGAGGCAGAATATAACAAAAAGTATGAAATTTCCTTAAAAGTTAACTTACTTCGCCTGATTTGTGGAATATTGTAGGTTAAAACTAAACTTCCTGCATACAGAAAAAAAACATTTTTATGGATTGGATTACAGTATCTTTCTCCAAACAATGAACAGACACAAACTATTTTTTGTTTTCTATATTAATTTCCCTTATATTCCACATTTAATAGTGTACTTTCATATTAATTACAAGCAAAATAAGGCAAAGATGCGCCGTTGGAAAACCATACATTATATATACAGACTAAACACCCCCCTCTTGCCCTTCCCCATGATATTACTGTTATTGCCCTTTGGCCTTTGTCTCATGTGTTTTTTTTTATTCCCTTGGTGGCAGCAGCAGGTGTATTAGCTCTCATAACCCCCCCCCCCCAACCCCCACCAGCACCCCCCTCATCACCCACATAATGATGATAAACAGTGACTAAAACACACATATTAATTAAACACATATTTATTTATTTCCCACGACATTATTATACGTAACTTCAACAAACTTCAACTAACACAACGTAAGTATGAAGTTTATATTATTATTATATGTCAAAATAGTTCAAAATAAACTGAAATAACACCATACATTTATATATTGGTTTCTTGATGATGTAAATTATGGTTTAATAATATATAATAGAACGTAACTTTACACCATATTGGTTAGTTAATTAATATGGTTTTATATTATTGTTTGATGGTAAATTAATGCCAAAATTGGGTAAATATTGAATGAATTACCGTTATTGCGTACGTTTTTTCTACCTTCATTACCCACTATTTTGGACCTTTCTAAGACTATTTTCATCTATGGCATTTCCTCCGCAAATGCCCCATTTCCAAGATAGGGCATATTCAAATGGGGCATTTTGAAATTAGCCTGACCTTACCTGACCTGACCTAACCTAACCTAGACCGCATCAGACTACCGGGACCTAACCTGGGCAAACTACCGTGACCTAACCTGGGCAAACTACCAGGAAATAATCGTGATAAAGTACAATAAATGACAGGGGTAAAATACTGGGACCCAGCCGGATCTGGCAACACTGCTGCAAAACGGTAATTCTTTCAATAAATACCCAAAATTGTTCAAAAATAGACGAAAATAAACACAAAATGCACTCGTAAGATTATTTTGGTTAATTAAATGTTATGCTGGTTTTGTATTGTTTGATGATAAAGTTAAAAGAAATTAAGGTATTTATTGAAAGAATTACCGTTTTGCAGCAGTGTTGCCAGATCTGGTTGGGTGTCAGTATTTTACCCCCGTCATTTATTGTACTTTATCACGGTTATTTCCCGGTAGTTTTCCCAGGTTAGGTCCCGGTAGTTTGCCCAGGTTAGGTCCCGGTAGTCTGATGCGGTCTAGGTTAGGTTAGGTCAGGTCAGGTAAGGTCAGACTAATTTCAAAATGCCCCATTTGAATATGCCCTATCTTGGAAACGGGGCATTTGAGGAAGAAAAACCATAGAAGAAAAGTGTCTTAGAATGGTCCAAAATAGTGGGTAATGACAGTAAAATATCTATTATACAGTAAGGTCCACTTCTGTACCTTTACCTTTGATAGTAAATTAATGCCAAAATTGTTCAAAAATGGACGAAAATAAACACAAAATGCACTCGTAAGATTATTTTGGTTAATTAAATGTTATGCTGATTTTGTATTGTTTGATGATAAAGTTAAACGAATGAATGATAGAATAGTTCGGTATTTCTTGAATGAATTACCGTTATTTAGTAGTTCATAGTTCATTGTTAATATATAAATAAGTAAATCAAAATTACACTAAACCTATAATATTTGGATTTATATTGTTTGATAGTAAAGTTAAACCAGTGAAATGAAACTGCAAAACAAATGAAAATAAACATGAAATACACTAAAATCATACACTACATTGGTTAATTATGGTTTTTATATTGCCCAATAGTAAAGTTAAACCAGTGAAATGCATGTTAGAATACGTCAAAACTGAGGAAAATAAACCGAAAATATACCATAAAATTATCTTGGTTAAATATTTTGATTTTGTATTGTCTAGCAGTGAAATGAATGTTAAAATACAGTAGTTTAAATTTGACGAAAATACACTAGAAATATATGTTGGTTAATTATGGTTTCGTATTGTTCGATAACAAAGTTAAACCAGTGAATCGAAAATACACTAAAATATAATATATATCTTGGTTAATAATAATTTTGTATTGTCTGATAGTAAAGTTAATCCCACAACTCTACTTTACCAATATGTTATTCTAATGCCTTTACCTGGTTGAGTTTATGAGAAGAAGAATATTTAAAGTTTATGCAAGTATACTGTATGCAACACCTGCTTTTGTATTGAGGACCCTGTTATTGTGTATGGGAATTGGAGGCTTCTGATTCCTTCTGCTTATGCCATGAAACACACTCCGTCCATATAGGCCTAGGTGTATGTGTTTTGTGGCAATATTTGAAGGACTCATTTACCTCCAATTTTCTTCCTACATCACAAGGTTCCCTAATTAAAGAAAGCTTCTGTAACGGTAGAGTGGGTGGTAGAGGAGGATGATTGATGGGGTGTCAGCCCTCACTCAGGCCCTCCTGGGGACTCTGCTCACATGGGGTCTGACAGCTGCTGGCTCGGCTGTGGTCTTCCTTCTACCAGGAACAAAGGTACGGTACTGTAGGGACATGTGTTCAGGTTGTACTTTATTCTACACTGTCTAGTATTGCTTGTATTTGTACAAATTTTTGTCTCATTGTGCTAAAAGTAAACCACACACTGGTAATACACATGTTCTATAATGAAATTAAGTTAATTAACCACTTGACATATTTCCAATCATGTGCAGTTCCTGACCCAATCCACCCTTATCCTAACCCCCTTCCTAATCCTCCCCTGGATCCTTAAACCCCCCGCATATTATGCTGCTCGGGCCCTCTGCGGGACCCACAACTTGAACTTGAATTTGCTTTTAATTTTTACTTACAAATATGTTATTGTGCTGCAGAGAAGTGTGTTAGATGGCAGCCTTGGATTTGCTGCTGGTGTTATGACGGCAGCTTCATTCTGGTCACTCCTCGCCCCCGCCATTGAGCTCGCTGAATCCTCGGGGAATTATGGAGCCGAGGGTGAGTGGGCATTCCTACCAGTGGCTGTTGGATTCTTTCTGGGAGCCCTCTTTGTGTATGGGGCAGATGTCTTCATGACCTCTACTGGCCTACATTCTCCCAACATTGTGCTCGGTAAGATTGTGATATAATTATTTTCATGTTGTTGATACCATTTGTACATGTCTTATTACCACTGCCAGGAGAATATGTTTTTGGTTCAGTTTATCAATCAGAAAAGTAGGACAGACAGAAATAAATGCCCTGTAAAATGGGTCACACTCACATTCTCTCATTCTTTCAAGCCCACATAATTTTCAGCTCCTCACAAAAGTAATTTCAATTAATTTTTATGCAAGGAGGCATTCCATTGACTGTCAAATTAAATCCCGGGTTGCCAGGCCTAAATTACACTCCTAGCTTCTCCCATTCTTATTTCATGCTTTCTTTCACAATCACTCACCATGTCGTATAATCTACTCCATTTCCCCTTCTTCTTTGCCCCTCAAAATCATTCTCTTCCACTTTTGTCACCACTCTTGTACAGTATTATCCACACTCTCCCTATCCCATACCATCTCAGAACACTTTCCTGTACTCTTTTGATCGTGTAATTTGCTCACACCACACTTTCATGGATTTCAGTATTTTTTACCCTGTCTGTTTTTCAAAACTCTATACTGTACACAGTATATCCATCTCTACTACTTTTATTTATACCAACGTAGATCATCTGGGTTATCCCTCTGTGTAACCCTGCCAACGGAGATGAATGTTCGGTGTCATGAATTGCCTGGCATGCAAGTCTCTGAGAATTTTACTATGATAACATCTGCAACCTCTCCTATCTTTCTCATTCTATCTTACACATTTGGACTAACTTTCAGTCCTCTGTGTTTCACCGTTTAGCCATTCAAATATGGTCAGACGAGCTGACAGACACAAACACTGCAAATTAATATAGATGTATTAATTGTATTATTGTAGTGTGTTAACTATCTTTCATTCCAATATTCATTAAACAGTTGCAAATAATGATGATAATGATTGATAGTAATATATCTTTATAGAGGATACCTGGTATGTACAGTATGGTCATAAATAGAACATAATGATAAAATTACAATTTCATTTTATTTACAGCTCTAAAAAGTGACGGAAAGAAACAAGATGATGAAAGCAGATCTGCTGTTTATACAGATACGCCATATCATTCCACCACTTCTCGTAAGTGTATTTATTCTTTCTTGGGTTATTGCAACATTCTTAAATTCATAATATTTAATTAGTGTAATACTGTAGTCATTGTATTTTAGTAATGGTTACAGGTCATAGTATTTATTGTACTGTATGTGTATATTTGTATGTACTGTATTAATTTCCCTGTAACAGCAAAATTTCTCGTACTTAAGAGATGATACAGAGATACTCTAGTGATATAGATATAATTTGCATGAAATATAACCATGCACTTCATAATGTCTTGTTTGTTACATCAAGAGCAAGAATGAAGTGTGGCATGAAAGAGCAATCAATCCTTTCCATGTACAGTATATTCCTTGATGTTGAAAAGAGCAAGTCATAACCACAGCATTGTAGTTAGGGAGGGGAGGACATTGCTTACAGTAGCTGCTTAAGATGTTTAGTGTTCAGTCACGGTTAAATGTCCTGAATCAGGTGCATGAAAATGAACCATGAGAGTGAACCTTATGAACTAATATTACAGAGGTCAGCGTCTACTAGTCTCGTACCATTTTTCGAAGATGTTACAGGACTATTGACCGTGACTGTACATGTAGTGTGTCTTCAGCAGTCACCACTTTCATTTTCATCCTGAAGAGTAAATATTTCCTTGCCTTCAGAACAGATGAAAAATGAGTGGCTATAAGATACGATGGACATGTTTACACTGTGTACACTTAGTGCCGTCTTCCTCCAGATGTCAGTGAAGTAGGGTCCAGCACGAATTCTGATAGTTACACCTCAATCTACTTGAGTATGTATTTTTTGTTGTGTTCGTAGCTTTAGATGAGTTGGCTTTCGGCATGGAATTTCTCGGTGTTGGGGTTTTGCTTCCTGCTTTATTTTTAAAAGTTTATTTACTGTGCAATATTCCCAGAGAGTGAAGAGAAGGTAACTTTTTTTTTTTTTTTTTTTTTTTCTTTTTGTGTGTTTTGTGTTGTATTGCACAGGTGGTTATTTTTGTCTCACCATCCTCCTGTATAAAGCTACTGTGTTTTGTAATAGCTTGTTGCTGTAAATGGCATGCCAAGGGATATATTTAGGCATCAGCATGTTTACTCCTACCTTTCACCATTACAAATTTGCAGTAAGTCTACACATGTGTGGGTAATATAGAGCAGGTTATCTAACAATATTGTACAGTATTTTATTGGGACGGGCTGATGTACCCTGTTTTTCATTGTATATTATCAAGAGTGAGTATTAGTTACTAACTCTGTAATCTATACCAGTGTTTATTGTAACTGAGAGGAATAATTCATATGTATCCATGCCTTGATTCCTTATGGATCTCTCTGTAACACCAAAACTCTTATGGGATACATTTGAGTCTCGAGCTTTTAAAAGGTATTTTCCTATGAGACACATGTTGAGGCTGGAACTCACTAAAATGAGGAAGATGTTAAATACAGTACGGTGGATTATGGATGGTAAAATGTAAATAATTATTTTTGTAAAGCATTGCAGTATACATTATAAGGTATTAGATGTATCTAAATATTATCTTTTTGGTAACAAGTGTTAATGAATTGCCATATTCTGCAGATGATTTGAAGCAGAGAAGAGGAGGTCCTGCAGAGAGGACAACAGACACTTGGGAAGATGAAGAGAGCTGTGGTCATGGGGGTGATGCCAGGCGACAACAGTGGAGGCGAATCTTACTTCTCATCATTGCCATCACTGTACATAATATCCCAGGTACAGTATATTAGTTTTCATTTGTAGTCATCTCTGGGATCAGTGAGGGCTACAGGGTTAGTCACTAGCTTGATATATTGTATTGTACAGTACTGTATAAATCTTGAGACCTTAGAGAGGGTGAGATTGGATAACCGTGAATGCTCAGTATATAATCAAGCACTTTTATCTTAATATCTGAGTACATGTACCTGTAAAAGGCTCAAGATATGAGTTAAAAATCACCATACAGTTATCATCATCAGGAAACCTTCCATTTCCCATTTTTCATGGGATACAGACCAAGGGATATAAAAAGATATGAAAAAAGTGAGAGGTGCATCACCCTTATTTTATCTAGTTAATATGGTACAGTGCATAATTTGTGTCATATGATAAAAATCTTGGTGAAGATGCTAATGTATAGTTTTATAATATTTACAATTGTCACATACAGAGGGTTTGGCAGTTGGAGTTGGATTTGGTGCCATAGGGAAGACTCCACTTGCCACTTTCAACAAAGCCAAGTGAGTTATATCGTTGCTAGACTATTTAGAAGGTGTACGATAGTGAAGTTGGGGGACCTGGTGTGAGAGGCAGACCTC
This sequence comes from Petrolisthes cinctipes, assembly GCA_033782935.1. Classification (NCBI taxonomy): domain Eukaryota; kingdom Metazoa; phylum Arthropoda; class Malacostraca; order Decapoda; family Porcellanidae; genus Petrolisthes; species Petrolisthes cinctipes. Next base: position 106,245 of record JAWQEG010003165.1, read on the forward strand.
CGGTTAGATGGCAGAACAGAGTGGAAAAGTATGTGAGAGAGAGAGAGAAGTGTGAGGGGGGGGAGGGGGGATGGAGCATGTGAGGAGGGAGTGTTGGAACAGGGAAAACTGGAGACCCTTCTGTCGTGGCCACCCTCTTGGCGGGAGTTCCCGGAGGGAACGAAGTGTCGGAGCTATAGATAGATAGATAGGCTATTTATACTACAGTATTATACAAAACAGTTTTGGTGATGCTGTGAAGGGATGATACTCCTGTCAGTAGAAAGGAGATTGTAATGTTGACAAGTCCTCAATAGTAGTTTGTTCATTTTTTTGTTGAAGATAATCCTAAATCAGATAGAGTAGTTTGCAAATTATGAATGCTAACAACAAAGTCATAATACGTTCTACAATCTGTAATGAGCTTTTTGTTTGACTTAATTAAATAAAAAATTACATTACATTTGAAATAGGAAACGCATTATAGGTACAGTTGCGGCACATAGTCCTTGATCAAGGTGTAAGGGGAAGTCTGGTCAAGGATTATGTGCCGCGATTGTACACATAATAATACAAATAACACCAAAGAACAACAATTTTCATGACATGTGATTCTATTTCAGAAACCTAGCATTGGGAATTGGTATCCAAAATTTCCCAGAGGGTATGGCAGTAAGTCTCCCACTACGGGGTGCTGGACACTCCATGTGGTCTGCATTTTGGTGAGTTTGTTTAAGGGGAGTGTAAACATTAGAGTGCCTTGATTCCTCCAATGTATACCAGGAAACAGGACCAGATGACAAAAATAATGGTGTTCTGTTGCTTGGAATAGTTTGGAGGAATCAGTTGCTTCAGATTTGCCAACACTGTACTCTCCCCTTAAATACGAAGAAGTACTGTAAGAATTTTATATGTAGAATCATTTATAATGTTATAATTATTACTGTTGTTGAGTGTCTCTTCTAAAACTCATATAATTACCTGTATATGTCTGTGTACAATGAATATACTGTACATATAAATAACCATCAACATTTTGTGTCTAATGCATAAAGCCTTCATTTAGCTGCACTGGTGTTAATATATCAGTACCGGTATTTAATGCAAATATTTCTACATGGTTATATCTCATGTTCTATAACTCTTAGATGATCAAGGATATTTTAATAGGCATCAGCAGTCATATAGATTATTATTTGTAGCATTGGATGAGTGAATCTAATAGCCGTCCTTTTGTTTCTGAGCAAGGTATGGCCAGTTGAGTGGGATGGTGGAGCCTGTTGCAGGGATAATTGGTGCACTGGCAGTGACTATATGTGAACCAGTTCTGCCCTATGCCCTAGCCTTTGCTGCAGGGGCCATGATATTTGTAGTGGTGGATGACATCATACCTGAAGCACAGACTGGGTAAGGAGGATATTAGTGTTGATTAGCTTAGTTTTGGCATATGGGAGTAGTAATATCATTGCCCATTACACAGGTCTCTTATAATTATGTAGTGTTGACACCCAGGGTGAAATAGGTTTTTTGTAAATTTATCTGTTCACACATTTTACTGTAAAATTGTTGCTCATGCTTTGCATAGTAACGATACACTGTAAGTGGAGTAATTTTATACTAAGGATATGGTATCGATCATGCAAACTCAAATTTAGTTAAGTTAAACTTAGCCAGTTACATCAACTCCCTACATCCCAACCTATCCCCTCCTCTTATCACATGTGAGAAATAATGAAATCACATTTGGTTTGTTTATACCACATGAAGTTATTGTGTGTATTTATTTATCAGGGGCAACGGGAGGCTGTCGTCATGGTGGTGTGTGCTGGGCTTCATAGTGATGATGGCCTTGGATGTCGGTCTGGGATAGCTAGACTCATTTCACACTCCACATACTGAAAGAGGTACCCATGGTGAATTCTCTAAGGAAGCTTTTCATAAATGTATTCACATTCCACATTTGATAATGACTAAAATATAAACAAACAAAATCCTTTTCCACTACAAAAAGATAGCTATGTTATTCTAGTAGCCAGGGCATTGTAAGAATATTGCAATATGAGAATGCATTTAGTATATGTTTATGCAGTACTGTATAGTCAGTAACGAAACACATAAAATAGCAAAGCAAAATGTTCATAGTGCTTAACTGGAATGGCTGTTAGGGGATAATGTTTGACTGAGAATGTGCACAAGATATTTTTTAACAAGGATGCCAGGCTAAATTAGTCTGCTCTTTCCTTGTGTATGGAAGGTTCCCAATGAGACCTACAGATTATTCCTAACTTTGTCACAGAACAGATACCCTGTTAGTAACATTAATGTGTGTTTTATGATATGATTTAAAGGAATATGTAGCCTTATAATTCACTGACAAAATTTCTCCCCCTTGAAGAAGTTGTGTGTGGTGTTGGAACTATAGAATAATTTATATGGTTTTGGTTTTGCAGTATTTATTTTATATAATTTTGTTTATCATAAAATATTAGTAGTGTAGTTATAAAAAGTGTGCTGTGAGATTATCCAGAAGAGGTATTGTTTATATATCACAATCACTTTTGTAGTAGGTTACAGTATTTAAATAAGAAAATTTATTACTGTACTTTACAATATAACAACTTTTGTAAAGTATTTTATAATGCAGATACTGTGTATGCTAGGAACTGATATCAGTCTATTATATAATTCTATCAGTAATGCATAATATGCTCCATATTTTTAACCTGGCGAAAGTCTACCAACTCCCACGATTAACTTCTTAAAATTTTCGATAAATGTAATGCACTCCAACACAAAATACATCAATAATTTACTAAACTAGACACTTATCTACAACTTATATCACTGGAATGTACAAAAAAAAGGTACTGAGAAGGGAACCAGTGCATTTTCGCCAGTATAAAGAAACTCGCTACTGTATAGTGAACTACACTGTAAATAGAGTAATAGAATCATAGAAGAGCATAATGTATGTCATACTTGATGGTTGTGGAAATAGTTGTATTTGTTTGATTTTAATGGGTGCTAAGAATTAGTAGTTTGCTATATATACATATGTACAGTACAAGGAGCATACTACAGGTACTAGTGTTTAAGATTATGATTGTGCCTTATCAAAGAGTGGAAGGTGTTTGGGTGAGTGCATCTATATAACTAATTTTTATATTTTGTGCAAACTACTGGTGTGGAATGGTCTGAGCTGCTGTGTTTTCTTTAAGATCTCACATCCCTATTCTCTTCTCATATACAAATGTTCTGTTTATAAGTGCATAATTTAAGGCTGTGATATTTCATTGTTGTAATTTTAACATGACTATTATTTTGCACATGTTATACTTTTAATTTCTAGCTACACACAAGGAGCTAATTAATCAATTATTTCATTTTGTTTTTATAAGTTACGGTATCCATAAATAACACCATACAGTATTTGTAGTACATTAAACACACTAACCTTCCCAATAAGTTTGTACAGTAGTTACATCAGCATCTAGACTTACTCCACATATAATTGACTTGCATTATTGTAAAACTAAAAAGCAGTTAATAATGTCACTGCTCCCCTTCTGTATGCATAGCTCCTTCCCCACCATTTCCATGTTTGTATTGGTGTCATATATCCTTTCTGGGCTTGGTACTTGCCCTAATTGAATTGATTTATCGCAATACAATTATCTAAAGTTTGGATAAAGTCTTTATAGAAATTACAATTTTCTTTGTGTTACATAATTAATGCCAGTTTGATTTACAATGTGTGAATGACCTAATCTCAGATGGTACTTTCGATCTGTTATGGGATATGTTCATCATAATATCAGTCATAATGACCGAGAATTTTTCTCACTCAGTGCTTGTGACCGTGTTCATAAACTTAATTAGTTTTTATTTAATTATGAGTAAATATTTGCTGTTGTATGTAGAAAATAGGCCCTCGGCCAACAAGGGTTTTACAACTGTGGTTTTGTTTGTTAGCTGTACCCTCAAATTTCCAGGTCCATTATACCATGGAAAATTCAGTCAAACCACAGAACCACCTGAACCAGACTCTTGTCAAAACAGACAAGTTCATTAATTTTTGGTAAGGAAACGCTTAAAGTAAACAGATTAGGTAAGGATACACACTGGAAGCTGATTGTCAATCTGTTTGCTCTTTCTCTCTTTCACTTTTTATTCTTAATGCCGACATTATGATGATGTGTATATCCGTCGGACCCCTCAAAGATATCCTTAATCAGTAACAACAACAACAATTGAAGTGTCTGGATCATCTTTCATTCATTACAGCTTGTCTTGCTGCCTTTGCCACACATTTTCTTTTCTCATTAAACTGGTGATGTGTGAATGACTGCTGCCAAACCTTGATAATTACAGTAATGCTCTTGGCCTTTTGTCTTCATCATCATGACCAGTTTTGCCACCAGTGCAACCGCAGTAGTTGAAGGCTTGCTGTAAGCTATAAATATCGATCATAAAAGTTACCCCTACTGAGCTTCTTAGTAAGTCCCTTATATTCTCCCTCCCACACTTCATACATGTATTGTACGGATGTCAACAGGAATTCGTACACAGGCTTTATGGAAACCGAGGTAATAATTCTGAAAGTACAGTTGGCGGCAAAAGTTGTGTCTCCTCACTTAGCGTTTCTTGAAGGATAACATAAAGGATAATCATGGAACCAACACATTCACCATACAGAATTACAATATCCAGGGGGAAATTAGTAAACTACTCTGGGTTTTCATTTTACGAGCCTGTGAAGCTTATATTTACATACTGTACTTCATGACTTGGCAGATGTGGTGACACGACTTTTGCCGCCGACTGTACTTCAATGAATAGTTTACCGAATGACTCGATGATTGCAAAACAATAAACTTAATGATAATGTTATATTGAAGTTACATAGACCTATATTTTCTATATGTTGTAAACCCTTGAAGCCAAGAGTGTGTGTACGAATGCTTGTGGCCAATAGTACATTACTGTATATGCCTTTTACCCTATATATAACCCTATTTGTGGTTTGATGTTTCCATTTTCCTCTGCTTAATTCCCTCCACTACTCTGATGTTTGTTTTTATGTAAAAAAAAACACTCTGGGCTTAGTGCTACTTCCTATTGTAATACAAAATTTTAAATAACTCAGTTTAATTTTATACATACCAGGCAAAATGCATTATGGAACCAAATAGTGTATGATTGGCATTTGAAAATGTGTGATCTTAGGCCTCATCCACACAATTATTGAGCAGTAACCCGGTGTCCAGAGTCAAACATTGTTAACAAAACCCAGTTCAGTAGACACATATGGATTGGTAGGTGGTGGGCACAATAATGTGGAGCCTACCAGGAACTGCTCCATCTGGTATCTTTGCTAAAGAAACGAGAGAAATATACTCAGTAGTCAGTGCCCCATCAAGTGGACGAGGCCTTGAAGTATTATTCTGTCTTCTAATTAATGACTGTAATTACAATTGAGGATGGGAATAAAGTTTTCTTGAAGTGAATGGTGTTGGTCTTGTATAAACCATATATATTACTGTTATCATCTGTTGACAAAAGGCCACAAACTCCTCCAAACTGCATTGAAGTAGTCTGTAGGTCTGGACTTGTATGCTGAGAGAACCCATCAGTCCAAGACAGGTTTGCCTTGAATCTGTATTGGTGGCCTCAACATCCTTTCATCTGTCCTCCAAAATGAATCTACTTCCTCTCTGTCTCTCAGGAAAGGCAGGTCTGATGTGGTAATCCTGATGACTGTTGAAACATGTAACCAAGCCTATATATTAATTGGTGTTGTAGTAGTTATGATCTACTGGTTGGAAAACAAAGACTATACATGTTCATGATGTATTTGTTGGTTATACAGCTTCTTTATGCTGTACATGGGTAATATGTCTTTGGCGGGACCATCAGGTGCTCCTGCCTCTTATGCCATTCAGTTCAAAGTTCAAACCTCCAGGTATAGCCTTGGATACATTGCTGTGCCATTGCCACACCTTAAACGTATTTGCCGCCTCTTCGGTGGACGAATGGTTTGACTCCAGTCTCCAACGGAACACATAATAATGCCCTCACAGTTTAGTTCCCCCTTAGTGTATTTTACATCTATTGCATGTAATAGTCAGGAGTATCCACTTCTCTATTAAACAGCAGCCACTCATGCTGTGGACAAGAATTAAGAGGACTGCTCGACCCCATCAGATGAAAAGAAACCGACTATAATCCCCATGATTGTTGTACAGTACCTCTACGGCTGGCTTCACACGAGCGATTCCAACCGCGCGAATTTTTTCCACGCGGTTTAGAAATTAATTAAGTTAAATGGGACCGTTCAGACGCTGTCCGCGCGATGAAATAACCGCGTGGACGGCGGTCAGCATCCGCGTTCACCTCCAAATCGCCACGTCGCGAGCGGTCTAGAATAAAACAGAAGTTTATGGTGTGCTTTACATAAGCGGGTACTTTCCGCACGAACATATTAGTTGTGGTTCATCTGTGGTACTGGAGAGTCATTACAGTCCATATTATTTTATATCCAGTTTGTAATTTTTTAGTACTGTATACATTTTTAATATTAACAATAATATTATTATTGTTATAATTGTTTTTAATTTTATTGTTATTGCTGTTATTATTATTGTTGCTATTGTTGTTGTTATAGTTATTGCTATTGTAAATATTGTCATAGTTATTGTTTTTCTTTTTTCTTTACTCTATTATGCTGTACGTCCAACATTACCAGCACAAGCAGATGAATTACCCTGACGTGACGCCTTCAAAGCTACTGCGCGGTAGATTACCGCTTGTGTGAAAATAATCCTTTCTGAAGAGCGGCGACGCAAATATTTGGCCGCGCGGCAAAGAATCGCTCATGTGAAGCCAGCCTACCAGTATGTCAATACAGCTGCAACATGTCCAGAAGGCAAGACAGAATCAAAGAGCCTATAAACACCTCGATCACGTCCAAATAATTAACCTCAGCGAACGATCCTCTTCATTGGGACCTGGGAGTAACTCATATGCAAGAACGTTCATGCATGGTGTTGACGATGGCCAGGATATCAGCTCTAGCGGTACATTTTTATTAAGTTCTTTATTTACCTTTCGCACTAATTCCAACACTCTGGGGAACGTTTCCACTAAAGGCCATGAAGTCTAGAGGTACTGTACATACACTCACCATATCTATCTAAGTTAGCCCTAAATGTTAGACTTCAATGTGTTTTAAGCAGACTCTTATATAGACTATCTTCAAACGTCTGTCTCTGTTTATTTCATTCATAAATAGATCTACTCTTTTTACGGTGAGTTTATATAACCTTTTTTCTATTTTATCCTTTATTTTTGCTCTAACTTACCCTGCCGGATAGGCTTAATAACTGTAATTTTACTGTAAATACACGAGTGAGTAATGCCACAATAGTAACAGCATTATTAAGAATATAAATCACCAGCAGCACACACACTTAATATACTTTGATCTTGAATGACTATCTCGATGAAACAGGACCATTACTGTAAAAAATAACAGCACTGAATTCAAAATAACACACAATAACAAAGTGTGTAATAAAATCCTTAATTACAGTCTAGGATTCACCCTGCCATGCTCATTTTTATTGCTCTGGTGCTTTGGTTAGCATTCTGGTGTCATAATTATGAATTTATAATATCCAGGTCGGTCCCTGACACGGGTTCTATTTAGGAACCATTGAATGAAATAAAAATAAATTGAATATCACAAATCTTGCCAAAAAAAATATGCTTTGGCAATACTGTCTGTAGTCAAATGAGTGGCACAACTATATGTAGTTTAAATAAAATGTACACTTATATTTTAAAATATTTTGAATATACTGCAATGCCATAGATAGTTATTTAGAACAACTGATAGGTAGTATGTAGACTGTTAAAAGAGAAAAAAAGTCAAATGAATGCTGATTCGTTTTCATCTCATTGTAAATTAAGAAGGTTCTGACGTATGAATAATTGGATACATTTTATGCAGTGTCTACTAACTTTGCTAGCCTTATTGTAATAAATATTAGTTTATGACATTGTATAGATAAGTATAAGATGGATATGACCGGTATTTACTGGAATGAGTTAAATGTTTACACCCTGAGCTTCCCGTTCTCACCAAGTTACCGCCATTTTGTTTTCGTGTTGGGTATTGACTTTCGCTTCTTCATGACTATTTTAGTAAGTTCTCTTCATCTGAGGAATAATAACTCGACCATTGTATCTTTTCCGTGTATATCAATGTAGTGTGAGTGTTTGGGGTGAGTGTAAAGGGGTGTAAAGGGCTGTAAAGAGAATTAAATGCTGCCAAACAAAGACAAAACAAACGGTTTCCTGGTGCCAAGGAAATGATTATTGTCCTCAACTGAATCAAACCCAAAACTCCAAAAGTGTCAGTACTATTATAAAAGCGGCGTGGACCATTTGAAGGTGTGTGTGTATGTATGTGTGTGTTGAGATTATGTCCAGTTCACCTCAGAAAATATACATTGTCTCACGGTGAAAGGAATTAAATAGGAGTTTTTAAATTAAGAAAATGTGTGTGTGGACGCCATGGTAATGAAAGAAGGGACAGACATACATTGGTGAAGGTGGTGATGATTATGATGGTTTTCGCGGTTTAATTAATGCCAGAAATAATATCATCACACGGTAAAGGAATTAGATAGATAGATAGATATATGGGATTTTAAATTTGAGACAATGTGTGAGTGGACGCCATCGTAATAAAAGAATTGAAAGACATTGTATATGGTGATTATGGTTTTCGCGGTTTACCCCAGAAAAAATAATAATCTCACATGGTAACTTAAATGGAATTAGTTAGATAGATTAGGTTTTTTTAAGTTAAGAAAGTGTGTGTGAGTGGACGTTGTATTAGTGAAAGAAAAGGACAAACATAATTAATGGTGATTATGGTTTTCCTTCCCCACTTCCTTCCTTCCCCGTGGCTTGGGGAGAATCAAATTTAAGTTAAGGGGGGAAATTTTGTGTTGGTAATTGTGGGGAAACTGAATCCTCCAAACTATTCCAAGCAAAATAACACCATTATTTTTGCTCTTCTGGTCCTGTTTCCTGGCAATTTTGAAGCAACTGAATCCTCCAAACTATTCCAAGCAACATAACACCATTATTTTTGCTCTTCTGGTCCTGTTTCCTGGCATACTTTGGAGGAATCAAGGCACTCCAATGTAACAAAAAAGAATTACCACCTTAATTAAGCACAGCGTCTGCCTCTGAATTACTTATTATGGTATTATGTATGTTGGCTATGTGTTGTTATGTTAACGTTAATGGATATGCAACACGGGAAAGATTTATGGAGATTTTTGCCCCCACCTTGTTTTTACGTAGTCTAATATTGTCCTGAGGTATGAGAATAAATTTATCTTGGTGACCTACAAATTTGATTATGTTTGGTGTGAAGGAAAGGGTTTATTTAAGGGATATGCAACACGGGACAATTTAGCGAGACATTTGCCCCCCCCTCCTCCCCACCCTGTTTTGCATAGTGTTGGTTAGGTTAATGTCTTGAAGTGGAAGGACAAATTTAACTCGGTGATTGTGAATGAGTTGGAATCCTGGTATAAATGTACAAAACCCACAGAATAGGAAGCTATGCACCAGATTGGGCTACTTGAATTTTGAGTAATAGTTAAATAGAGCAACAGAAAAGGAAGTTATTTACAATATCCTCTGTATTGTTTGTTTGTGGTTGTTTTTGCTTTATGACGTCATTTCACAGTGCAACAGTGCATTTTGACCATGTTTAATTTCCCCCCTATGTTTGCTCTGGTTAGGTCCCAGTTGTTTGCCCAGGTTAGGTCCAAGTGCGTACTGGTAATACTGTATTTCCTTGCAGAACCATTTCCCAGAGTGGTCAGTGTTTAAATCATTTTTGCACCACAGATGTTTTATATGGTTTACTCACCTGTTAGTTAGTTTAATTGCTATTTTTTTTTTTTTTTTTTTTTTTCCATAATGTTTCCCCATTATCCAAGGGTTGAGGGGAAATTAGGTGTAAAACATGTACAGAACCTTAGATAGTTGGAAAACAATGTTCTTGAATTAGCCAGACCAGACCTAACCTTACTCATTTTATACTCAGTCTCGCACTGAAGACCACCAAATATTTTCTCAGGCTTATGTAAATTTTGTCGTCACTTCACTCCCATACTTTACGTACTTCTTGAATGGTGAATGTGTGTGCAGTGTCATTATCAGTTTGTCGTGCTATAGAATCATATACCATTTATAAGCAACTGGAGGTGTTTTTTCAAACCAGAAATGTTTACCACCGCAGTACCTTTTTTGGGGTGTTTTTGGAGGTTCCGCAGGTGTGTATAGTCATGTCTCAAGCAGATAACTTTTTATATGGTACCAAGGGCATCAAAATTGAAGAATAATTGGCTTAAGTGAAGTGAAACCTCTGTACAAAGTTTTACATTTAATAGTGTGTTCAGTTTAGACAAATTCATAATAAAATAATGGTAGCAAAATTTGATTAGTGAAATATGTATATCATTAGGAAACTGATAGAAACATGCTGTATTATATTATTATGACCAGAAGTATTTTATTTCATTACTGGGTACTAGTTATGTACAAAATTTCACGATCTTATTTTTTTTTTTCAGGCATCATGTTTATTAGTTGTATCATGAAGTGATTTTATCGCGTGGTATGGAGCGTCAAGATCCATACACCACCATGTCACAGCCAGCATCAGACAAGAGCAGAGATCCTTACCACTCAACATATGCTGATCATCAGGTAGGTTTTATTGATTTGGAAGTACAATACAGTACAGTATGCATTTTATGTGCTTATATGGAACAGACTTTATGTAGCCAATAAACCACCCAAGTGAAATGTACCAGTAGCATCTTAGGTCATGAAAAGACCAAAGAATGCTGGAATAAGGAGTGAAACTGATGTACAATATGGTATATTATAAAGAATATGTATTATATTTTTTAAAAGGAAACTAGGTAGACTGGTGTACAGTAGAGTTTTGCCACAGTTTGGGAACATTAAGGTTTAACAGTAATGTAGCCTACATGTGAGCTAAAGCTAGTTGATGGTTGTAGAAAGCTAAGGTAAATCACTAGCCATTGTCCGGGATGCAACACAGCACCCCATTCTATTAAGCACATTATGAAAGACTGCAATGTACAAAACCACACTTGCCAACAACACAACATACACTCTCTGAGGGCACTGTGGGAAAGCCTGGTTCAGGCCATGGCCTTCCTCAGGAGCTCGGGGCTGCTCAGCCAGACAGCTTGAGGAACTTCAACAACAACAACAACTATGTAATAAACAGGCGAATTTAGATCCATAAGTGTAACATAAATGTGGAAAATATAAAATGGAAGCTGTAGGTATGGATATGCTGAGATGTAGGAGTGCATGAAGAAAATCGATAGGGTAAATAGTGCTGAAATTACAGTAAATTGAATTGAAAAAATAATGACCAGAGAGTGGAAATACATATTTACAGATGGAGTAAGTAGCCTAGATGGTCAAAGTGGTCTGGAATTCTTCACTGCTTGGAATAAAGGATATGAGGTCTTGGTGATGGTAGTGTCAGGTATGTTATTGTACCGTATATTAATAGAATTTCTTATATCTTATTTGTTTTTGTTTTTTTATAGGACATAATGTTGAGTGAGGATGAAGAGGAGAGTGCCACCCTAGCTGAGCCCATGACACTGGAGGGAGCCAAGCAGCTGGCTCAGACCTCCGTGGTGGTGCCGGCCTCCACCCCTACACCTCCAGCTGCCTCCCTTGCCTCTGTGTCTCCTCCTCCACATCCCCTTGTGGCTACTCCCCTCACCTCCCCACATCACTCCTCTCACCACCACCCTCATCACCACCACCATCTTACCTCCCCTCCACCACCACCACAACATCACCACCATCACCACCACCACCTCACCTCCCCGCCACCACCACCGCCAACACACCATCATCATCACCATCTCACCTCGCCACCCCCACCCCCACACCACCACCTCACCTCACCTCCTCCCCACCACCACCCACACCTCACCCCTCCATTACCACACCATCACCACCACATATGGGGTACAACTTCTGTTCCCCATGAAGAGGATGAGGAAGAGGAGGAACAGCAGGACTTGCCCTCGACTGTAGACATACAAGCCATAAGAGTAAGCTACTTCCAGGATTATTTTTTGCACTTTGGATGTTTTGAGAAGTGGACCAATACTAAAATGATCAGACCTTATGAATATAATGGGCTTTTGGTTTCTAAAAATATATAATATATTTTGTTTTTAAAATTAATGGAATGTATGATGTTAGATATCTTGTAGTTTAAAATAAATACCGGTAGTAACTATTGTTTAAGTATGCATTTCTATTTAGCACTTTGGTGTTCCATTCTGTATATGTGCAGAGTTGAGCTGCATATGATATCTATGCAAGCAAATCTTTTAATATAAAAAAAAATGAAGACATTGTTAACAAGTAGATGTGTGTGTTTTTGTGTGTTGCAGGACTCCCCTTCTCCGGACAACACCAAGGGCCAGCTGATGACTATCAATGAGAACTGGGCCAGTGTGGATGACCAGCCGGGTGAAGATGACTCTGATGCCTATGACTCGGATACTGATGGCTCAGATTCTGATTCTGACTCCAGGGTCAGTTCTCGGTCCCACTCGGTGTCCAGGGAGAGTGTCAAGTCTCGCTCCATGTCAAGGTCACCTTCACCCTCCAACTCCAAATCAGACAGTGGGAGTCAGGTCAGTCATTTATGTGTGTTTTGTGTTTTTGAAATAATGATGACCAATAATTATCTACCGGTATTTCATTTCTGTTTTTGATCGGTGGTGATTATTAATTATCTACTTCATTTCTATTTATGATAGGTGGTGGTGTTCTCATGTCATTCATGAAGCAAAACGTTATTTTAATAACTTTTTTATTGAATAGATTTGAAAAAAAAAAAAGGGATTATGATAGTTTAGCAGGCTGGGAAATATTTTTATAACTGTAGGCCAAATTAGTCCAGGCAGGCAGTGAGGCAAGTTAGATTTTTAACTCGGTTCCTGGCTGTTGTCTGATGAACGAGTACAGAGGGCAGATACAGTTTACAATAACATAATTTATTCCTATGCTTTTGTAACCTGATTTTGTCACTTATTTAGAATTACCATGAGGTTCCCACAGTGTACAATATTTGACCTTTGGAGGAAGAGAGAGCTTGACTGGATTGCTATTGGACTTCCAAATTCGGTGACTGAGTATTTATAGTCAGCTATGCAAAGCCATAGATATAATGTTATGCTGTCCTTGCTGAGCAAACTGAATTTTTAACTGAAGTTCAGCACTGATTCTTGTATCTGATTCGTACATTTAATAAATTTCAAATCAAGCCTCTCTCCAGGCATTGACTGCTACTATTAAAGGCTTAAAGATGCAGATGACTGATTTACAATCACTGAATGTAAGTTTCAGTAAGTTTAAAAGGAGTAGCTACTCCGAATATATGACTGCCGTACAACCAGAAATGACACCTGCTCATGCTGCCAGGCACGAGTTTTTGATCCTTTATTAATGGTTCCTATGACCCCAGTAATCTCAAAAACCATTGAAACCCCATATTAATTATATCCTATTTGGAGTCATAATTATAGGTTTGGGAAACATCTATTTATGCCATTCCATGGGTAACGCACACATTCAGGGCTGCCATGATTAAGAAATAAGCAAATTTGGTTTCCTCAGATGGCAAGGACCAACAGCAACTTCATGAGACAGGTAATCAACCTTCTAAACTGTTGGCTTATTTCTGTTGAGATATTACACATGCCCTTATGGCAGCATTTAGCCAGAACTAACTATACAGTAATAGACACTAAATATGGGTTTTGGTCATCTTTATTTACTATAAATATTTAGTTCTGAGCTTGGAGATTTAAAATGATTCTAAGCAACTGAGCACTTGCTTAATTAACTAATATGGCGTTCACAGCAGTTCAGTCAAGAATAACAAGAATGTATATTTCTCACGAATGGCAATAAGCCATTGCAGTTATCGTTAACAAGTGCCAAATTATGTTCATCCATTTGTGACTTAGTGAAGACACAGATGTTAGGTGTAATTATGGTTGTGGTACCTCATAACTTGGTGTAAATTTGTTTTTTATGTTAACTACACTACCATATTTTGCTCCAACTATTTTAGACTAAAATACAAATAGTACACAGCATAAAAGGTGTCTGTATACAGGCAACTCCGGTTTACTGAGCACATGCTTTCTTTTGCCGGTAAAAATCCATGTAACAATTTACAGTGATGGTGTTTTTCCCCACTGTGACTTTTGAAGCTTCTTTGAGCATCAGGATCAAGCTTCATTGTCAGAGGATGCCTCTCCTCTTGTCTGACAATAATGTCCTTGATTGTCAAATTGCCATGCATTAATCCTTGAACATTGGGTGACTATTTAAGTATTTTGTTGTCTAAGACACATTCAGACTTTAAAGAACATTTGGCAGCTTATAAAATATGGAGATGCTCAAGCTTCTCTGTTGTGGACTTTTCTTAATGAGCAACAGGGAAGAAAAATTGATGAAAGTTTCACTGAAAACTTAGAGCTGTTTTGAAAAGAAATCAGGGTGTGCAGGAATGAAATGGAAAAGGGTAAAAATGTGGAGGATAGGAATGGTAAACTATACACTGGCTTTAAGAACAGGAGAGCAAGATTAAAGGAATATTTTCAGTAATTATTGTCAACATGATTGATTGTGGAGGAGTTCCAAGTGCAAGATATAGTATAAATGTAAAGATTATGTGTAACAGAGGTTAGGAAACCAGTATAGTATTTGAATTATGATAAAGCTACAGGAGTGGATGGAGTGATTGCTGAGATGATAAGTCTGGTAGGTCAAATAGGAAAAGTGTAAGGTACAACATTTATTGAATGGATGTGAGAAAGATAATAATAGTTGGTGAACAGAGGATTATCTTCCCAGCCTGCTGTATAGCTGTCCATGTTATAGAGTATGATAATGAATTCTTGTTTAAAGTGTAGAATGCATTGAAATGAGATACTGTATTATGCCTTGTAATACAGTTAATGGTTGGAATAGAACTTGATATGAAGAATTGATTAACTACTGAAAAGTAAAGAAGATTGCAACAAGTTTGTGTGAAGCAGAATCTTGGTAAGTTTTATTATTGTTATTGATATTTAGAGACAGGATTTTTTGTTATCAGTTGATATTTATAGCTTAAGATCACATGAATGTATCCCAGAGAACAGAATTTTTTATATGTAATGTTTTTAATTTATTCTTGCATATTATCACTCTCTTTACAGTGTAGTTAGTTCCTCTACTGTGAAATTATGTAATGCTGTATAGTATAATGACAAGACACAAAAGTTGAGACTAGGTGCTTTGGCAAGGAGTATATGGTATTAAAAGGTGGATGGTGAGAGCAATAAGCTTGTGTAAGAGATACGGCTTGGATGTAAGGGTGTTTGGTGTTATGCTGAAGAGTTGAAATGATGATTCATAATACACTGGTTTGGTGTGGACACATGGAGAGAATCCAGGATGGGAAATTTATGGAGAGGGTATATCAGAGTTAAATTCAGGAGTACAGGGTTAGAGAGTGACCAACAGTTAGGTGCGTGAACAGAGTAGAAGAGTTTATACCTGAGGGAGCGGAAGGTTAAGTTTGAGGGGAAGGCTTACTCAAGTGAGGAAGGAGTTTTGGAATAACTAGAGAATCCCTTGTGTTTACCCCTTTGGTGGGAATTCACAGAAGAAATGAAGCATCAGGGCTACTGTAGATAGATACATACATACATAAAAGATCAAATAATATTATCTGTTTTGTAATAAAGATGCCATTTAAAAATATTAGAACTATTTGTTTGAGGGGAGACGATGCAAAATTAGAGTACCAAACCAGTAACCCCTTTGAAAGTCACTCACTAAGATACACCAGACATTTCCAGATCTCATCTCAGCAAGATTATAAATTTTTTGTACTGTATTATATTTCCGCTAGACATGATGCGAAGAACCATCACACTTGTCAGTATTTTCATTGTCATATATTAAGCTGAATTTTTTTTTATCATAGTTTATTTGTATAGCATATGCTTTTCTTGAATGATTTGACAATTACTTAAACTTATTGTAAAAGTAAGAAATTGCTGTACTGTCTAATAAAGCTCTATAGTTCGTGCCATATTGTTTGGGAGTGAAGAATGGGCATTGTTGGAGAGAGACAAGTCAAATGTGAAAACAGTTCCTTACCCGTTGGATGACGAGAATTTTCTTATTTCATTTGAATTCCATGCTTGTTATCTAAGGTGTAGGCCACTTTTAGGGGTTAGTATTGGACATCAATAGTCTTTCCTTTCCATAAGAAAGTCGCAGACAATCATGTTTTCCAAAGCATGTAAAAAAAAAAATAATATGAAAAATCATACACATTTTGATTCATAATGTGATTTGGTACCAGCTTCCCCTCCACTCTCAGACCCTTCAGAAAATTTAGGGAGTGTGAGGGATCAACAGTATATTCTGCAGAATTTACAGGGAATAATTATATTCAAGGAATCACAAAGTAAAGGTTATTTAGCATATTGTAGTTTTTATTGCAAATGCTTTGGTCTGTCTCTCTTATTTTAGATGAGATAGGCAAATTAAAAAGGCTTATGAAAGTATGGTAGGCATATTTTCTTGTACTGTACTGATATATTGCAGGATTTTTTTCATGTGATGTATGATGCAGTACTTTTGCAGTATTTTGTAGTCTCTTTGGAGTTAAGATTAGTTTCATTCTGGTTATCAAGGTAACACACTCAAAATATGCCTCAATTTTCAGGACTCTGAATCGGATAGCTCTGATTGGAGTGACAGCAGCTCATCTGCTTCAGACGATGAGAGGAAGAAAGACTATGAAGACGGAGACTCTAGTCCGGTGAACAAACCCCTGCCAAGAAGGAAGCCACAGCTGACGGCACCGAAACTTACTCTAAGTGATGGTTTTCGTGGCAGTGGGCGGGATGATCTCTGTGGCAGTCGGAATGGGTCGGGCTCTGCTTCTCCTAAACTCTCAATGCCATTACTTAGTGTTGAGAAGCACAAGTCTTCCCAAGCCTTCACTTCCACTACAGCAGACTCCATAATAACTGTTGGATTTGGAGTTGGGAAAACCACTAAGCCCTCTGTGTATGAGGAGAAACCTAAGGGAAAGTCAAGTATATTCAGTGATGATGAGACCAGTGATGGAACCGATAGTGAGAAGAGTAAGCCTACCACCAAGAGTGTTCATTCATCAAAAACTGATGATGTTAAGCATGTCTTGCCAGTGCCATTACCAGATGTAAGTGATAATAGTCCTACTAGGGATGAGGTGGAGGAGATGAATTCTGTGAAAGGTAGTACAGTTAGTGAGACTGGAAACACAAGTGAACAGAACACTGCTAGTGTAGATAGACAAAAACCTGAGAAGAAAAGTCCAGTGCTTGAGGAAGATACTCCCCAGGCACCAGGTGTCCAGGAGAGCAAACCCAGTGTTCCTCTTGTAGGGTTGAAAGTGGAGGATGCTAGAATATCTTTTCAGCCATACAAGAGGGAGGTGGTGACTCCTCCAGATAGAAAGTGTGAAGTTGGTGCCAAGTGGGATGAGGGTGAGGTTGAGGGTGAGAAAGGGGAAGATGGCAAGAGTATGCCTTTATCTTCAGTGGAGCTTGAGGAGAGAAGACGTGAAAAAGAACTTGAACTTAGTCGTGAATTTGACCGTCTTCTCTCTAGCACAAAGCCAACTGAACAGAAGGCTGTATCAGTCGTTAAGGAATCTTCCAGTAATATTGATAAGGGACCCAGTGATTCACCGGTGAAGTACAACAAAGTTTATGATTCCCCAAAGTCAGGCAAAGCTCTCACATTTGCCAACTCAGTATCTCATAGCAATAATGTGCAGTCTAGTAAGAGTTCAAGTTGTAGCAAAAAAGATTCAATTCCAGTAGGTATCTCAATGGAACATTTAAACCAGATGTTTCTCCCAAGCCCTCCTGTAGAAGTTAAAGATACCATAACTCCTGAAAAGAACAAAACAAAGCATGAAAGACTGAACTGTGAGAATAAACGTGGAGATTTTGCAAAAGTTGATAATGGGAGTGCAGAAGATGCTAAAAAATTGTTTAAAGACACTGTTGGTTGCCAAGCTTTTGATAATAGTGGTGAAAGGACATCAAGTAACGATCAAGTTGTCGACCAAAAAACATGTAGAGAAAGTACAAGTGAAAAAGTTTCGAATAGAGAATTGGAGTGCAAAAGGAATTTGAATAAAGAATCTCATGCTGAAAGAAAAGAATGCAAGGAGCCTGCTTCTGAAAGGAACTCAATCAGAGAACCCAGTCCCAGCACTACCACAATGAGGGAAAATAAATCACTTGAGAATGTAGAAGAATTATCTGTTCATAAAAGATCTAGTAAGGTGCCATATGATAAAAAGTATAAGGATACCAACTGTGACACAAAGTCCAGAAAGGAAACAAACATGATAAGAAACAGTCATGACAATCCTTTGATGGACTGTAAGCCATCCAGAGACACAGGAAGTTGTACTAAAGACTGTCAGCAAGCAGAGATTATGGAGAAATGCAGAACAAACACTTGTAAAGACTACCAGGAGAAAAGATCGAAAAAGGAGCTTGAGTCATACAAAAATGCCAAAAATGATGTGATGGAGGATCAAAAATTGGTGAAAAATGTATATGGTGAAAGAAAAGCACATCAGGATGTAGCACAGGAAAAGAAAAATATCAGAGAGACTTCATCAGATAGAAAGAAGGGTAAAGGATATGTAATTGAGAAACTACAGTGTACTGGTACCAGCACTGATGCTGTTATTAAGAATAACAGTGAAGATTCATGTATTCAAAGGCCTAATACAGACTCTTTAGAAATGATGGCTTCCCAAGATTTGTCACAGCCCCATGAGACCTTGGCTAACAAAACCAAACATTCAGACAAGAAGTCGAGCAGAAATAATTCCCCAGAAAAGAAAATGAGTAAAAGTATTAATGCAAGTCCAGAGAAAAAGGCAAATAAAGAATTTCCATTGGAGAGAAAAGCAAGTAGTGGCGGTGGTCATGATCACTCCAAGGAAGCACCTTTTGAAAAGAAAGCCAGTAAGGTTTCTACCAGTGAGAAAAAGACTCAAAAGTCTGGAACTCATGGTAAGAAACTAAGTAAACCTAGTAAAGAGAGAAAGCAGAAAACTGAAGAAAATACAGAAAAGAAGCACAGAGATGTCTCTACAGAAAAGAAAAGCCATAGAGATACTTCAGTAGAGAAGAAAAACAGAGATAATTCTGAAAAATGCTCTGGTAAAGATAGTTCTGCTGAGAAAAAGAGTAAAGAAGTGAATGAAAACACAGAAATGGCTGTCAGTCAAAAATGCTGTAGAGAAATTAGTGGCACTAAAAAGTCAGAGAGAGACCTTGGTACAGAGAAGCCAAAAGAGATTATTTCAGAGAAGGTTCCTGTATATGGAAGAGATTCGAGCCTGGAGAGAAAGAAAATAAAGAAAGAGGCAAGCTTGGACAAACATAGAAAAGATCACAGCTCAGACAGAAGCCATCTGAAAGAAATGTATCTGCAAGGTAAGTTTAATGCAGAGTCGAGTCCAGAGAAATCATCTGCAAGTGAAGGCTCTCCCATCAAGAAAGTGTCCAGGGAACCCGGTTTTGAGAAAAGATCCAACAAAGAATTTGATTATATGAAAAAGTTCAGCAAAGAGTCAACTCTGATCGAATCACCTTTCATTGAGAATTTCTTTGAAAAAATGGCACAGTCGAAGTTGAAATCCAAAAGAGATGGGGTGAAGAAAAAGTCAAAGAAGAAGAACAAGCACAATGAAAATTACAGCGAGAGGAGTTGTAGTCACGAAAGTTCACCCCCTGAATTAAGCATGAAGGGGGAGTCGACAGCAGAACGGCTTGACACCAAGGATCCTTCCCCTAAGCATAAAATCAGTAATGATAAATACTTTGATGAGTATCGTGATGGCTCCAAGTTTTATAAAGTGAGGAAAACTTTGGAAAACAACGAGTCATATAGAACATCAAAGTCAACCACTGGCTCAACAGAATCTCCAAAATTAAAGTCAAAATGCAGATTGAGTGAAGTAAGTGAGAAGAGCAAGGATGTGAACAAATCAGATAGTTTATCATCCTCTGCTTCCAAAGGGAAATTGGAAGAGGTGGATGGTAATGATAAAGGAGGAATCCAAAAGAGTCCAAGTGATAAAGTACCAGTAAACAGTGTCAGACCCACCATAGCTGATGTGGTAAAGACTGGAGAGAGAAGGAAGAGCACAGATAATGAGAAGTATAGTGGTAGTGAGAAGACCAAGAAAAGAGACAACTACAGAGAGGACACATCAACAGACAGTGAGAGTTCTGAGGAGCTGAATGAAAAGGTGGACTTGGACACAGAGCAGACACAAACATTTTCTGTCAGCGAGAGCAATTTTAACCAGGTAAGGTTAAGGGCATGATAGTGTCATTCATTTATCATATTTCAAGGATAAGTCAGCTGTATGAACAGGGTGGAAGAATACATGAGAGAGAGAAACCTTGAGTGGTAGGAGGGGGTTGCTTATCTAAACGTGGAGGGAATATTGGAAGAGAAAAAAATGGAGACTCTTCTATGGTGGCTAATTCCTTGGGGGTAGTTCCCTGATGGGGCAGGGCATCAGAGATATAGATTGATAGGTAGAATCTTTGTTGTCATTGTTTTTCTATCATCATCAACTGGTTGAAGCAGTCAAAAAGTTTATTTGATTTATATGCTGGTAATTACAGTACAGAACAATATATGAATTCTGCCATGGATATAATGTACCGTATATATTGAACATAACTTTATGGAGTATGATATGTTGTTTTAAAAATGTGTTCTTTTTTATACAGGGACGACTGACCATGAAAATTGCAGCAATGAAAATGGCAAAATTTGGTCGTACTGGATTGCGTGAGGTGACTGGAGGAGCATTGCCAACTCGCTCAGACCTCTCCTCAGCACAGCGTTTGGAGAGCTCCTCACTGAGTATGTCCTTCAGTCCCTTCAGGAGACCTAGAACCACCCCTCAGAAGTCACAGTCCGCAGCCAGTTACAATCAAGAGCCCCACAAGGTGAAGACAGCTGCTGAGAGGAAAACCTACTCTGACGCCCTCCCACCCAATGGTTCCGTCCGCAGCGTCAACTCCAAGCACCATCGGAAAAAGGTGAGAATTTTATGCCTAGAGGAAAGAGTTGAGAGAGAGATAGGGAAGGAAAGGATTCGAGAAACCATCTTACTCAAATCCTCCTTTTTCCGTTCTCTTTATTTTTCTTATGACCTTTCTTTTGGCTAAACCTTCATCATTGTCATCATACTCCATTTCATCCCATTTTTTAAGGGGTTCCAACACCATGGGTGGAATATGGAAGCAGATTTTGGAAAGAAAAGACAAAATACCCAGAGAAATGTATCGCACTCAGAGCCTTTTATTTCATTGAATTTTAATGAACAGTTTTTCTTTTTACTATATTGAGAGAAATGAGGACTGAAGGCAAGAAGCCTACTCATGGTCCTCATCTGTACTTTCCTGTCTGGGAGGGACCCGTAATTCACTTGGATGAATCAATCCAACATCAGAGTAGCTACATTTGTCAAAACCTCCTTACTGACATATACTGTATGTTGAATATTACAGGAAAATTGTATTGTGGGCAGCTTCTAAGTCACCTGTCACACATATGTTTTGTTCATGTGCATCTATTTTACCGTACCGTAACTGCTCATTTCTGTACTCAGATACACATTTACGAAAATTAAGAAAAAGCCTGCCATTACTGCAGGACATCCTCAGGATACACATGTTTTGTAGGGCCTTTTTGTGTATGTACAATCTATTGAGGCTCTTGTGCCACAGCATTGTGTTCTCATAATAGAGTTTAAACTCCATCCAGGTAAGTTGCCGGTAGAATAGTTGTCCCTGGTAGCAAAGATGGGAGTCCTGGGTGGCATGGATGAACCCCGGGTGGTGCGGTAGGTGAGTTCTGACAATGAAGCTCTCCCCGGGGTAATGACAGGGTATGAAGTTGGGCCAAGCAGGAAATGGTGGCATAATTCCTATAATCCAGTGTCCTTGGTAGTGGGTTGTTGACCATGATTACTGCTAAGATTTATAGCAGCCAGGCGGTGTGTAGTAGCTTCTCACCCTTAACCTTCCATCCTACCACCTCACTATGTGATGATACTATCATTGCTACCTTACTCAGGTTATCAGTTCTCTTCTATTATAATTATGTATACCATGATGAGGTTAGCATGGCAAGGCCTGAATTTTTTTAAGCCACTATATATATGCCTTAGCTCTGTGCCAACATTGAGAACGTGTTTCATTATACCATATAATGGTGTCTCTTGTGATGAGTTGGCATGTGTGAGAAGCAATAGTAGCAGTGTTCCCTGACCAATAGTAGTAGTAGTAGTACAGTACTTGTAATAGTAGCAGTGGGGGAGTATGTTAATGATATAGTAATAATAGTAAACTGTAATAATGGCGGTCTAGGTTAGGAGGTGAGTGAGGAGTTATCTGTGTGTGTGTGTGTGTGTGAGCGTATGTGTGTGTGTTTGTGTTGAAGGTAGTTTCGGGTGTGATATACTCCTCCCTCTCTACCACCTTGGAGGGACATTCCTGGTGACCAGCCAGGCATTACCACTAGTGACATTGCTGGTACCTCTCTTTCCAACCCTTGTCTAACATATGTATAGTTTTGTTCTTCTCTTTCAACTCCTTCAACCTCCCTCTCTTACTTATTTTGTCGTCTCTCTTTACATCATCCTTCAGCTTCCCCTCTCTTACTTTAATTATCTCTTTTCCATCAACCTCTTAACTTTCATACCTTGACATTTCATATTGCCTGTCTCCTCCTTGCTTTCCTCCTCCATCGTCTTGTAGTATTACCTTCAAGGCCTTAACTCATCCTTCAGGCTCTTGTTACAACTTGTATAATCCCCTTTTCAACCGTGCTAACACTCCTGTCTTACAATTTTATCCATTTCCGTTCTCAACTTCCTTCACACTTTTATTTTTTCTTCTCTGCGTGCATTTCATCCTTCCCTTCCTTTCAATTTTTCTCTATCTATCTTCCACAACTTCTCGTCCCTCTGTCTGGCTCCTCTCACCCACTACCCTTTACCTCTCATACCTTGCCCCTCCCACAACAACCCACTCATCCCACCGCCGCCTTGACCTACTGCCCACCCACCTACTGACCACCTTGACACACCTACTTTTTTTCCACCCTGACCAACCCACCCCACTGTACACACACACACACGACTTATGCATATAACCTACACACACACACACACACATACACACATATATATATATACACATACACACACGACAACCGGATATAACTTACACACAGACACACACACAAGGAACCCCCCCCCCCCACACACAACATAAACAATATATTCTACGCAAGCCACCTGTTACCTTCCTTGCTACCTACCTACCTGTCTCACTCTCCCTCCCTCTCTCTCTTTCATATTTAGTTGCCACATTAACCCATCATCTTCCACCTTGATCCCAATGTCTGCCAGGCTTCCTTACATACATAAATAACACTGAGAATCAACCTAAACTTATGCCCATACCTATGCCTTGTTGACAGCCTGTATTTATATGTCCTTAAGGGGATCATACGTAGTTACTTTGAGTGATTTGGAGGGCTACTGATTCCTCTCTAACTCTAAGCTATAGGGAACAAATTACCTCAGTATACGAGTAGGTGATCTGTTTTGTCGTTCTGTTTGGAGGAATCTGCAGTCGTTGAATTCACACAAAATATTAATTGTATGTCCTCCCTTAATACTGTTTTCTCTGCATCCGATACACATTTTATTTTTTATCTATGGTCCCATTCGGTTTGTTCTTTTTGTCAGTCTGTGTTCTTAGTATTTTGCCAACCTACCACTTTAATTTTACTCACATAAATGACCGCACATAATCATTGCTCACATAAACACACGCACACTCTCAAGTAAGCTACACACACACACACTCAAATAACCTACACACACACACCCCTATACAAACACTCAAGACTCCTGCACAAACACACACAAACATATATATACACACACGCACACACCTATACAAACAAACACTCATGACTCCTGTACACACACACACACACACACACACACACACACACACACACACACACACACACATCCCAAGGTGAACCACTCGTCTGCATTAAGGTGAAGCCTCCTCTCTCCCTCCCTCCCCTGGCAGTCACAACCAACCAACCAACGCTCATGCTCCTCTAGGCCCAGGCTGGCTCAGGTTCAAGGTCGGATACTCTCAGGTTCATTGTTCACTCGTCGTCGCCCCCGCCCCCCCTTCACGTTTATGCTCCATTGGTGTGTGTTTTTTTTTATGCTCCATTGGTGTGTGTGTGTGTGTGTTTTTTCATGCTCCATTGATGTGTGTGTGTGTGTGGTTTTTTTTCATGCTCCATTGGTGTGTGTGTGTGTGTGTTTTCATGCTCCATTGGTGTGTGTGTGTGTTTTTTTTTTCATGCTCCATTGGTGTGTGTGTGTGTTTTTTCATGCTCCATTGATGTGTGTGTTTTTTTTTTCATGCTCCATTGGTGTGTGTGTGGTTTTTTTTTCATGCTCCATTGGTGTTCTTTTGTTTATGATTCACTGATATTTTTTGTTCATTGTTCACTTCTATATTTGTCGTCCCCCTTCACGTTCATGCTCCATTAGTGTTCTATTTTGTTCATGCTCCATTGGTGTTCTTTTGTTCATGCTTCACTGATTGCTCAATGTTGTTCACTCCTATCCTTGTGGTGTTCTTTGTTCATGATTCACACAGAGAGAGAGAGAGAGAGAGAGAGAGAGAGAGAGAGAGAGAGAGAGAGAGAGAGAGAGAGAGAGAGATATATTAGTGGGTAAAAGGAGTAGGACGTGGGGGAGAGTGGGAAGAGTAAAGTAATAAGTATGGAGTAGGGCGATGGGATGAGGGGAGAGGGAAGTTATATAGTTGGTTGGTTGGTGGGAGTTGAAGGAGAGTGGGATGAAGGGGGAGGGGGGAGATTAGGGGAGCTGGATGGTTGGTGGGAGTGTGGGGGGGGGAGTGAAGTAAATAGGGAGAGGGGGGGGGGAGGGAGTGAAGTAAGTAGAGAGTGGTGGGGGGTGTGTGGGGACTGTGAGATCAAGGTCACCAACACATCACACACGTCCGTTTGACTGACAAGTACTGACTTTATCCACACCCACTCACAACAACAACAATAACAACATCCACACTCTCATCCTCTCACTCAAAACAACAACAATATCCACACACACTCACAACAACAATAACAACATCCACACTCATTCTCTCACTCTAAACAACAATATCCACACCCACTCTCATCCTCTCACTTAAAACAACATCCACACCCACTCTCTCATCCTCTCACTCAAACCAACAACTTCCACACCCACTCTCTCTCATCCTCTCACTCAAAACAACAATATCCACACCCACTCTCTCATCCTCTCATTCAAAACAACAACATCCACACCCACTCTCTCATCTTCACTCAAAATAATATCCACACCCACTCTCTCATCCTCTTACTCAAAATAATATCCACACCCACTCTCTCATCCCCTCACTCTAAACAACAACATCCACACCCACTCTCTCATCCTCTCACTCAAAACAATAATATCCACACCCACTCTCTCATCCTCTCACTCAAAACAACAATATCCACACCCACTCTCTCATCCTCTCATTCCACAACAACAATATCCACACCCACTCTCAACAACAACAACAACAACTTCCCGGGGCGGTGAAGTATAGGAAGAGGAGGAAAGTAAGCAAGATGAGTAGGTGTTAGAGAGGGAATGGGGGTAGGTAGTATAGGGAGGGACGGTGAAGTAGGGAAGAGGAGGAAAGTAAGCAAGATGAGTAGGTGTCTGAGAGGGAATGGGGATAGGTAGTATAGGGAGGGACGGTGAAGTAAGGAAGAGGAAAGGAAGCAAGATGAGTAGGTGTCTGAGAGGGAATGGGGATAGGTAGTATAGGGAGGGACAGTGAAGTAGGGAAGAGGAGGAAAGTAAGCAAGATGAGTAGGTGTCGGAGAGGGAATGGGGATAGGTAGTATAGGGAGGGATGGTGAAGTAGGGAAGAGGAGGAACGTAAGCAAGATGAGTAGGTGTCTGAAAGGGAATGGGGGTAGGTAGTATAGGGAGGGACGGTGAAGTAGGGAACAGGAGGAAAGTAAGCAAGATGAGTAGGTGTCTGAGAGGGAATGGGGATAGGTAGTATAGGGAGGGACGGTGAAGTAGTGAAGAGGAGGAACGTAGGCAAGGGGAGGTAGTAACAAGAGAAAAGCGTACAGTCAACCGTCGTGGCTTGCCAATATTACGGCAAAGAGAAATTGCGTTTTATATTTCCGGCCGGGTCTCGATGGAAGGCGACCAGTGAATGTCTGGTGTTTTGTTGTCAGTATAGGTGAGAGGGTGAGAACTCAGGCTGGTGATTGTGGCCGGGGTGTGGACCTTACCTAGGGGAACTAAAGCAGGTATCACAGCGGATTATTTTCGTCCGTCCTGTAGCCAATTTAAGGTTTCCCACGTCCTCCAACATGTTTCAAGGAGTGTAGAGGACAACGAGGAATCTAAGCGAGGCAAATTTAGCTCTAGAGGACAACGAGGAATCTAAGCGAGGCAAATTTACCTCTTAGATCGGACGACGATGGACGGTAAACGGAGTAAATACATGGCAAGGGGGTCATCTGTTGACGACGAATTAAGGGGATAGTACACTTTTGGTACACTGGAGGCTTCTGATTCCTCCTAACTATGCCACGAACCACACTCCTTCCATATAGGTGGTGTTTCATGGCAATAGTTGAAGGACTCATTTAACTCCATTTTTTTTTTTTTTTTTTTTTACTACATCGCAGGGTCCCTTAAGGGGGTAGTACACAGCTGGTATATCTGGAGCAACTGATTCTCTCTACTCTCCTAAACTCTCCGGCTCATTTTTCATCCTTACTCTTCTGAATCGTCTCCTTTTCATTTCCCAAATTCTTTATCTTATCACTAATTTAAACCACATCCACCTCACCCCCTAACCACCACAAACACACCCTTCCCTGGCCCACTTCACCCCCACAAACACACCCTTTCCTGTGCCACCTCACCCCATAACCACCACAAACACACCCTGAAACTAAAAGCATTTTGGTGTCAGAACAAAATACCTAATTACACCCCAGACAGACCACCCACCAACTTACATACATACATACATAGCTCAATGGTAGATAGCAGGAGGTGGCAGGCATGGCCGAGGAATATCTTGGCCATGTATGGTGACAGGTATGGTTGTAGGAGGTGGCAGATATGGTGCAATGTTGGTGTGTAGGCTGATAACTTTGGACGGGGTCTTATAAGGATCTCCATTATTCTATAGGGAATGAGCCTTATGTGTACAGTACTTTTTCTATAGGGAATGAGCCTTATGTGTACAGTACTTTTTCTATAGGGAATGAGCCTTATGTGTACAGCACTTTTTCTATAGGCAATGAGCCTTATGTGTACAGTACTTTTTCATATAGATGTAACACATTTTTCTATAGGGAATGAGCCTTATGTGTACTTTTTCATATATATGTAACACATTTTTCTATAGGCAATGAGCCTTATGTGTACAGTACTTTTTCATATAGATGTAACACAAGTTAATAAAAACTATCGAGTATGAGGGGTCTGATAGTTCTGTAACTGGTCGACACAACTTATGTTGCCCGGGGAATAAACAAGCTATTTTTCAGTATCCATCGTATGAGGTGTCAAAATGTTTCACTTGAGAATTGCACAGATACTTTTTTGTTACCATGTGTACTACGGTGAACACAAATTCAACCTTCAGCCAGTCACAACAATATGGCCGAATTCTCTGTGGTTCAAATCGTCATTAATATATCCTTTGTTGTTTATAAAGTCTTTGGAATCACAAGAATTAACCAAAAGGAACTTGGTTATTTGGTTGGCTGTCTACCGTGATACTTCCTGACCACGTGAATGTTGGTTTAAGAATGACGCTTCCACACCTTGGCCCCCAAACCTCGTGAGTGTCGATGAGGGAGGTGGTGAAATAATTACCTAATGACTGGAACGGTTAGCCAAGTGACACAAACAAGCCAATAATAATTTTCCTCGGGTCATTATATTGGTGATTCCACTCCGAGCTCCGCCAGTTGCCTATTCACTATTTTCCTTTGTTTTTGGAGGATATTAGCAGGATTTAAGAAGAGGAAATTCTCTTGTTGGTGAATTGGAAGGCTACTGATTCCTCCTAACTATCCAGAAAAGAGACGCTTTCAATGGCATTAATAGGGGATCTGTATCATGGATAGTTTGAAGGAATCACAGACCGTCCAATTCACCAACAAAAGAATCTCCCCTTGTTAATGGATTTTCCTAACTTTTCGAGAGAGAGAGAGAGAGAGAGAGAGAGAGAGAGAGAGAGAGAGAGAGAGAGAGAGAGAGAGAGAGAGAAAGAAACAATGTTATCAAAGTAATAAGACAAATATTAGATGTGGGGATAAGCACGGTCGAGTTAGTAACTCGACCTTGGGGATAAGGAAGAAATTGATGTAGGATAACAAACAGCACGGTATCACAGCAATGAACTAAAAAAAAAAAAAGAGGTTGGAATAACGAAACAGCACGATGTCACAGCAATGAAAAAAAAAAAAAAATAAGGTGGGAATAGTGAACAACATGTAAAGCAGCAATGAACAATAAAAACGAAGACAACGACTATAAATAGGTATCAAAGCAATGAAAAGGGGAAAAAAAAATGAGGTTGGGATAGTGAACAGCACGGTACCATCACAGAAATGAATAGAAAAGAAGAAAAAAAAAACATATTCGTGTGGTTGGAAAGAGTGAAGCGAAGGGAGGGTTGTCATCAAGGAGAATACCCCCAGAAATATTACCCCGAGAAATTGTTACCGTCTCCTCTAGCATTGCAGAGTCGTCCCCACGTAATGTTTGCCTCAGGAATGTTCGTGTATATTGACTGCACGAAGGTCGGGAAAGCATATCTGTGTGTGTGTGTGTGTGTGTTGGAGGTGGTGTGTGTGTGTTGGAGGTGGTGTGTGTGTGTGTTGGAGGTGGTGTGTGTGTGCGTGTTGGAGGTGGTGTGTGTGTGCGTGTTGGAGGTGGTGTGTGTGTGCGTGTTGGAGGTGGTGTGTGTGTGCGTGTTGGAGGTGGTGTGTGTGTGCGTGTTGGAGGTGGCGTGTGTGTGTGTGTGTGTGGGAGGTGGTATGTAGGTATGTATGTGTGTGTGTGTGTGTGTGTGTATGATTGAGGTGGTGACTAACGTGTAAACATGGACGAATGTTATAGAGAGACCATAACGAGCTACCAACCGTGACCTTGTAACGTCAGCACACGTGTGAAAAAACTCATTACAATCGTGTGACCGCGCGGTGAGGTTGGTTGGTTGGCTGACTGGAAGGGGAAGTGTTTGTTTTGGTGTTTGTTTGTTTGTTTGTTAGCTGTTGTCGTCTTGATCTTAAGAGGTCTTCATTTTGTGTATTGGGATATTTTGCATTAGCCTCGTAGTCTCCTATGGTTCTAATTTAAGGGGAAGGGAGATGCAATTGTTGATGAATTGGACGGTCTCTGATTCCTCCAAACTATGTCTCGAAACAACAGATCCCCCCCCCCCCCTGTTAATTAAGTACACTCGCAATCCAAAATATGTTATCCAGGTTTGCTTCGAATGGCCTGATCGAGTATTAATTTGGCGAGCTCAAGCAAATATGAAACAGGATAAGCGTTGTAATTGGTTCACTAGTATGTCAACTGATTCGAAACTTTAACAAAACCTGGATACAAATATGAAACAGGATAAGCGTTGTAATTGTTTCACTAGTATGTCAACTGATTCGAAACTTCAACAAGACCTGGGTACAAATTTTGGATTGCCAGTTTACATTTGAGGGTGTCTGTGTTTTGGCATATTTAGGAGGAATCAGCAACCCTCCAATTCACCAATAAAAGAATATCCCCGTTAATGGCTCTCATAAATTCACCCGATGCAACACTTTTGATCGTGACTGTACAGTTGTCAACACATACTCATGACTGGTACAGAAATGTTGGACTGACAACACTGACTGTACCCGTTGTAAGTGCTGGCAACTGTTTCCAATTTTGCTGACTTACGGTTGGCAAGAGTGAGGAAGTGTACAGTCGTGGACATAAATATCAATACACATATGTGGATAATTATTATTGACCACGACTGTACAACCAAGATACCTCACAGGACCTTGAGTGAGTACAACATGACTGACGGTTGGTTGGTTGCTGGTGGTCTTATTACGCAACCTTTCCACTTAACGGGGTGCGGAAATAGGGGGACAGGC
This sequence comes from Petrolisthes cinctipes, assembly GCA_033782935.1. NCBI lineage: Eukaryota > Metazoa > Arthropoda > Malacostraca > Decapoda > Porcellanidae > Petrolisthes > Petrolisthes cinctipes. The sequence continues at coordinate 136,773 of JAWQEG010003165.1, forward strand.
TTGGGGGGGGGTTGGGGGGTCCAGGAGTAGGGGACAGGCTTGGGGGGGGGGGGTTAAGGGTGTGCGGGAATAGGAGACAGGCTTTCTACCCCCCCCCCAAGCCTGTCCCCCTATTTCCGCACCCCCCCCCCCAAGCCTGTCCCCCTATTTCCGCACCCCCCCCCCCCCAAGCCTGTCCCCCTATTTCCGCACCCCCCCCCAAGCCTGTCCCCCTATTTCCGCACCCCCCCCAAGCCTGTCCCCCTATTTCCGCACCCCCCCCTCCAAGCCTGTCCCCCTATTCCCGCACCCCCCAAATCCCCCCCCTATTCCCGCACCCCCCAAATCCCCCCCCAAGCCTGTCCCCCTATTCCCGCACCCCCCCCCAGCCTGTCCCCCTATTCCCGCACCCCCCCAAGCCTGTCCCCCTATTCCCGCACCCCCCCCCCCAAGCCTGTCCCCCTATTTCCGCACCCCCCCCCAAGCCTGTCCCCCTATTTCCGCACCCCCCCCCCCAAGCCTGTCCCCCTATTCCCGCACCCCCTTAAGGTACGTAATTTGGGGGTCGGTGTAGCGTGTTTTCATACCGGCGGCCACACTTCCTCTCACACATCAGCTACTCCTTATCCTTCCTTCAACCCCTTTCCTCTTTCTCTCCTCATCCTTCCTTCAACCCTTTTCCTCTATTTCTCTCCTCATCCTTCCTTCAACCCTTTTCCTCTATTTCTCTCCTCATCCTTCCTTCAACCCCTTTTCCTCTATTTCTCTCCTCATCCTTCCTTCAACCCCTTTTCCTCTATTTCTCTCCTCATCCTTCCTTCAACCCTTTTCCTCTATTTCTCTCCTCATTCTTCCTTCAACCCTTTTCCTCTATTTCTCTCCTCATTCTTCCTTCAACCCCTTTCCTCTATTTCTCTCCTCATTCTTCCTTCAACCCCTTTCCTCTATTTCTCTCCTCATTCTTCCTTCAACCCCTTTCCTCTATTTCTCTCCTCATTCTTCCTTCAACCCTTTTCCTCTATTTCTCTCCTCATCCTTCCTTCAACCCCTTTTCCTTTATTTCTCTCCTCATTCTTCCTTCAACCCCTTTCCTCTATTTCTCTCCTCATCCTTCCTTCAACCCCTTTCCTCTATTTCTCTCCTCATTCTCTGTAATCCGTGCTCATCCTTGCTTTCTTTTTGTTCTATGTTTGTTTACTTTTTCTCCAACTCTGTATTTTTATTTCTTTCATTCTTTCTGATCTTCATTGTTTTTGTTTTGTTTTTTATCTTTCCCATGTCCACTGTTTCTCCTTCCTTTTTTTTTTTTCTTTTTTATTCCTCTGTTCGACTTGTCCATTTTTCCTTTCCATCAATTTTCTATCCTTCTCTACTGTCTCTACCTACTCTTCAATGCACCTAACTGGGGATCTGTTTCGTGGCATAGTTTGGAGCAATCGGAGACCTTCCAATTCTCCAACGAAAGAATTTTAAGATACCATTAACAAGGAGCATGTAACGATCTCACAGTGTCGAAAAGTTAGGAATATCCATTAACAAGGGGAGATTCTTTTGTTGGTGAATTGGACGGTCTGTGATTCCTTCAAATTATCCATGAAACATATCCCCTATTAATGCTATTGAAAGCGTCTGTCTGTTTCCTGGATAGTTAGGAGGAATCAGTAGCCTTCCAATTCACCAACAAGATAATTTCCTCTTCTTAAATCCTGCTAATATCCTCCAAAAAAACAAAAACAAAGGAAAATAGTGAATAGGCAACTGGCGGAGCTCGGAGTGGAATCACCAAAATAATGACCGAGGAAAATTATTATTGGCTTGTTTGTGTCACTTGGCTAACCGTTCCAGTCATTAGGTAATTATTTCACCACCTCCCTCATCGACACTCACGAGGTTTGGGGGCCAAGGTGTGGAAGAGTCATTCTTAAACCAACATTCACGTGGTCAGGAAGTATCACGGTAGACAGCCAACCAAATAACCAAGTTCCTTTTGGTTAATTCTTGTGATTCCAAAGACTAAACAACAAAGGATATATTAATGACGATTTGAACCACAGAGAATTCGGCCATATTGTTGTGACTGGCTGAAGGTTGAATTTGTGTTCACAGTAGTACACATATGGTAACAAAAAAGTATCTGTGTAATTCTCATGTGAAACATTTTGACACCTCATACGATGGATACTGAAAACTAGCTTGTTTATTGCCCGGGTAACAAAAGCTGTGTCGATCTGTTACAGAACTATCAGACCCCTCATACTCGATAGTTTTTATTAACTTGTGTTACATCTATATGAAAAAGTACTGTACACATAAGGCTCATTGCCTATAGAAAAATGTGTTACATCTATATGAAAAAGTACTGTACACATAAGGCTCATTCCCTATAGAATAATGGAGATCCTTATAAGACCCCGTCCAAAGTTATCAGCCTCCACACCAACATTGCACCATATCTGCCACCTCCTACAACCATACCTGTCACCATACATAGCCAAGATATTCCTCGGCCATGCCTGCCACCTCCTGCTATCTACCATTGAGCTATGTATGTATGTATGTAAGTTGGTGGGTGGTCTGTCTGGGGTGTAATTAGGTATTTTGTTCTAACACCAAAATGTTCTTAGTTTCAGGATATTTAACCGTTGATAATTATAATAGTCGTCGGTCTTAATACAGAATACATAGAAGCTCAAGTAACATTCACTATATACAGGACTATTTGTATATTGTGATTTCTGCAAGTCAACTATAAAAAAACTGAGGATGCGAAGATAGTCTAAGGATATAGTAATCTATTTTAACTCAGGGCCTGTATACACAATTCCTGATTTAAAGGGGGCGCCAAAACTGCTTGAATGCAAGTAAACCTCTGTGTGAGACGGGGATGGGAGTGTTGTGGTGGAGTGGGGATGAGGTGGAACAGAGAAGGGAGTGTTTGTGTAGGTGAAGTGGCACAGGGAAGGGTATGTTTGTGGTGGTTATGGGGGTGAGGTGGCACAGGGAATGGTGTGTTTGTGGTGGTGAGGTGGGACAGGGAAGGGTGTGTTTGTGGTAGTAATGTGGGTGAGGTGGCACAGGGAAGGGTGTGTTTGTGGTGGTTATGGGGGTGAGGTGGGACAGGGAATGGTGTGTTTGTGGTGGTGAGGTGGGACAGGGAATGGTGTGTTTGTGGTGGTTATGGGGGTGAGGTGGCACAGGGAAGGGTGTGTTTGTGGTGGTGAGGTGGGACAGGGAAGGGTGTGTTTGTGGGGGTAAGGTGGGACAGGGAAGGGTGTTTGTAGTGGTTATGGGGGTAAGGTGGGACAGGGAAGGGTGTGTTTGTGGAGGTTATGAGGGTAAGGTGGGACAGGGTTTGGTGTGTTTGTGGTGGTGAGGTGGCACAGGGAAGGGAGTATTTGTGGTGGTTATGGGGGTAAGATGGGACAGGGATGTGCGTGTTTGTGTGTGGGTAAGATGGGACAGGGATGTGCGTGTTTGTGTGCGGGTAAGATGGGACAGGGATGTGCGTGTTTGTGGTTGTTTGGGGGCTAAGATGGGACAGGGATGTGCGTGTTTGTGGTTGTGTGGGGGTGAGGTAATGAGGGCCCGGTTCACCTGTCGTTAGTCCAAACCAGCCTCGTTGTAATGTGGTCTGTGTTGGTGGTGGTAGTGGTGGTTTGATTTAGTAAGTGTCTTCTGTGATGGTGAGTTGTGTTGGTGTCTGAGTAGGATATATAGCTGAACGATTGGAGTTATTTTGTCTGTTTGGTGGCAATGCTGTTATGTAGTTAGTGTTTTGTCTCTCTCTTGTTTGGTGGAGGTATGGTGAGTTGTGTTGGTGTCAGGGTAGGATATTGTCGTAGCTGAACGATTGGAGGAGTTTTAAGTTGTGTGGTGTGTTGGTGGTGGTAGTGGTGTGATTTAGTAAGTGTTTTGCTTCTTGTTGAAGTGAGGTGATGGTGAGTTGTGTTTTACCCATTCATTCATTCATTCAATATTTTCATAACTCTACCTATGTTTACGGCGGTGTAATAATGAAATATAATTAATGTCTTTTATTTTTCCATTGCAGGTAAGCTTCAGGCGAATGGCAGCAGTTATTCCCAGAGTCACGATGCTGGTTGGTGAGTGTTAAAACCTATATAATTGTCTTGGGTCGTCTGTCTATATTTATACCTGACGTAGTGATGCTCGTCTTGGCCCGACCCAACTGGTATACTACACACACATAATCTGCATGTACAGTTGCCATCAGATGACTCGAGGTCACCTCGTACACCAACAAGCTTGTTTTGCATGATATTCATTGCAGAAAAGTTAAATCTGCATATTGACAACTTATCACTGGGTTTGTTTTACCCTAGCAGACGACTGAATTTTGCTCCAGTTTATATATTTCACTGATACCAGATACAACACCATCATGTTTGTGGATGAGGTGGCCTTGAGTCATCTGATGGCAACTGTACGTGTATCTCCCTGTTACACATATTTTCATCTTGATATAATTCTGTACATTTTGTGTTTTGTTTCTGCATTTTCATGGTTTAAATTCACAGCCAACATCATGTAAATTGTTGCTGTGAGGGAATGATCAGTCAGTGGATGTGGTTTAAATTAGTGATAAGATAAAGAAAGAGTTTGGAAAATGAAAAGGAGAGACGATTCAGAAGAGTAAGGATGAAAAATGAGCCGGAGAGTTTAGGAGAGTGGAGAGATGGTAGGTAGGTTCACTAGAGCTAGAAAGGAGGATTCGGTAGCACAGACAAACATACCCACACCCACCCCACTGTCTATTTCCGTCTGCCTCTCATATTTCACTGTCACCGAGTTAGTTTTTTTAATCTTGTAATTGCCTCTCGGTCTCCCACTACCACCACTCCCTCTCTTTCCTTCCCACACCTATCCCTTTCCAATTCCGTCTCTCTTTTTGTCCCACTTTCTTACACACTCACATTCCATTTATTTTCCACTTTAGCTTCTTTTCTGTTCCTCTTTTTGTTTAATCACTTATTCCCTACTACTTCCCTCTTTTTGTTTAATCACTTATTCCCTACTACTTCCCTCTTTTCTCCCTCTCCCCTTTTCTCTCTCTTCCTCTCCTACTGCTTTTTTCATATTCACTGCTTTCCTTTATAAATCTATCTATCTAATTTTGTATATATTTTAGTCCCCTCGCCCCTCTCTCTTTCACTACTATCTACAGCTTCTCAACCTTTTGTAAGCCAACCACTACTAGGACGAATTAAACACACACACACACACACACACACACACACACAACACAACACAACACACACACACACACACACACACACACACACACACACACACACACACACACACACACACACACACACACACACACAACACAAACACAACACAACACATAACATAACATAACACAACACACAGCCTCACCCAACAAGTCATCTATCACCAACACACCCACACCCTCACCCAGCAGCATAAGTCACCACCAAACGACACAGCACCTTGTCATCACACCACACCATACCACACCCAGACCCTCGTTATACAGTCGTGGACAATAATAATCATCCACATTGGAGGTGACTCGTGAAAAAGTTTGACAGCTTCCCTCTGTTCGCTTGCTGAGAAACTTTCCAATAAGTAGGTTAAGTAGCATATATGTTAAGATACTACAAGTAGGTACTCACGTTTCAAAATAATAATAACATCTAATGAGAACGTGAAAACATTAGACAGCAAATTGTGTGAGATATCCATATGTGTATTGAAATTTATGTCCACGACTGTACACCCTCCTTTCCTCCCCTCCCTTCCTTCCTTTCCTCCCTCCTTCCCTTCCTTCCCATGGTCAGAATACTCAGGGAGGTAGTAATCATAGGTAGGGGAAGCGTCGTAGGGAAGGGGGAATTGGCGGAAGGAAATTGTTGTGACACACACACACACACACACATAGAGTACAACAGTGAGGAGGAAAGGGTTACCACTTCTATATTATCACGCTCACCTATCCTTCCCTCCCACCCTGCCCCCTCACTTGTCCCTCCCTTCCTCTATCCTCCTACAAAAGTCTACCTATACCTCCCTCTATACTCCTACCTAGGTACCTAACATGATGACACACCCAACCAATCTCTTGAGCTCTTCATCTCTTTATCTCTCCACTTCCTAACACCTCTCGTTTTATCTGGCCATCAGTCATACTCACAACTTATTTGTTACTATTTTTATTTATCTATTTATTTTTGTTGTTGTTGTTTCTTATCTTACGTACGATATTCAAGTTTGTCTTTCCTTGATATTTCTGTCTGTTATCTCTTTTTTGTTTATCTTTAAATTTTTGTTGTTTTTCTATTCCTGTGTGGTGATTTTTTTGCTTACCTTTTCATTTCTCTTTCATTTCCTTATCTTTCCTTTATCTTTCTTTCCCTTCTCCCTTCCCTTCCATTTATCTTACCTTCTCTTCTCCTCTCTCCCTTCCTTTTACATTTCATTCTGTTCCCTTTATCTTCCCTTGCCTAGCCTTTCATCTCATCTCCTCCCCCTCTCCTCTCATCTCATCACCTTCCCCTCTCCTCTCATCTCATCACCTTCCCCTCTCCTCCCCTCTCCTCCCCTTTCCCTCCCCTCTCCTCCCCTTTCCCTCCCCTCTCCTCGCCTTCCCCTTCCCCTCTCCTCCCCTTCCCCTCTCCTCACATCTCCTCCCCTTCCCCTCTCCTCACATCTCCTCCCCTCTCCTCTCATCTCCTCCCCTTCCCCTCACATCTCCCCTTCCCTCCCATCTCCCCTTCCCCTCCCCTCTCATCCCCTTCAACTCCTTTCCTGCCTCCTCACTGCTACCGTCCACACACATTATTTTACCCCATAGCATTTCCTTCTCTACCACGCCTCCCCCCCCCCCCCACCTCCTCCCTTTTCCTTTCATTTCCCCCCCTGCTAACCTCGCCAACTTACATACCTACTGTTTAGTTAGTTGCTCCTCCCCTTCCCTTTGTCTTCTTTTACCCAGGTGTGAAGAACAACGCAGTGTGTGTGTGTGTGTGTTTTTTTTTTTTTTTTTTTTTTTTTCGTTCATTGTTGCTCTGTTCGTGGATATCCTTTGTTTACAGTACACACACACACACACACACACACACACACACACACACACACACACACACACACACACACACACACACACACCTTCAACCCCCCATTCCCACACTCCCTCACATTAGCCATCCACATGCAGCCTTTTTCTTTTTCAACTTGCCTCCTTCCCCAATATCCCTCTCTCCATATTATTGTTATCTTTCTGTTCAGCTCCAACCATCCATCCATCCATCCATCCATCCTTCCTTCCTTCCATCCATCCATCCATCCATCCATCCATCCATCCATCCATCCATCCATCCATCCATCCATCCATCCTCCTCCATCCATCCATCCATCCATCCATCCATCCATCCATCCATCCTCCCTCCTCCCATCCATCCATCCATCCATCATCCATCCCTCCTCCTCCTCCTCCTCCTCCTCCTCCTCCATCATCCATCCATCCATCCATCCATCCATCCATCCTCCTCCTCCTCCTCCTCCTCCTCCTCCTCCTCCTCCTCCTCCTCCTCCTCCTCCTCCTCCCAATTTGGTGTATCTTGCTTCTCCTCTCACGGCTGTCCCTTCACTGACCACCACTCCACCATAACAAGATCTGCCCCCACCCCACCCTACCCTACCACACCCACTATACTCCATCACAACACCATTTGACGAAGTGCGCGCTACTGTGTGTGTCTGTGTGTGTAAGGTAGTTAATGATATGCTGCTGTGTGTGTGTGTGTGTGTGTGTGTGTGTGTGTGTGTAAGGTAGTTAATGATTATGCTGCTCTGTGTGTGTGTGTGTAAGGTAGTTAATGATATGCTGCTGTGTGTGTGTGTAAGGTAGTTAATGGTATGTGTGTGTGTGTGTGTGTGTGTGTGTGTAAGGTAGTTAATGATATGCTGCTCTCTGTATGTGTGTAAGGTAGTTAATGATATGCTGCTGTGTGTGTGTGTGTGTGTAAGGTAGTTAATGATATGCTGCTCTGTGTGTGTGTGTGTGTGTGTAAGGTAGTTAATGATTATGCTGCTCTGTGTGTGTGTGTGTAAGGTAGTTAATGATATGCTGCTGTGTGTGTGTGTGTGTAAGGTAGTTAATGATATGCTGCTGTGTGTGTGTGTGTGTGTGTGTGTGTGTGTGTGTGTGTGTGTAAGGTAGTTAATGATATACAGCTGAGTGTGTGTGAGGGAACAGTAATCATAGGTTATGCTTATTAGAGCTAGTAAGCCGAGTGAATTACACAATGAGGATTGGCACATGTGAGTACTGAACGAGGACTGACTAGCCAATCTGAACCGCTAAGTGGGTATAATCAACTAGACACTTTCCTCCAGGCCTGCCAATCCCTTACTCTCAACCTTCCAACCTCTTTAAGGGGGTGCGGGAATAGGGGGACAGACTTGGGGGGGGGGGGGTTTGGGAGGTGCGGGAGTAGGGGGACAGGCTTTGGGGGGTGCGGGAATAGGGGACAGGCTTTCTACCCACCTCAAGCCTGTCCCCCTATTCCCGCACCCCCCAAACCCTGTCCCCTACTCTAGCACCCCCTTAACCCAATCAGTTTTGTATCAAGTGCACTTTTACGTAATGAGTTGTGTAGTTGTTGTTGTTGTAGTAGTATAGTTGTTCTTATCAGTATTGGAAATGGACAATGAAATGTAAACCTTGTATATGATCATGTGTAGTCTACTAAACTGTTGCCTGTATTGGAAAAGAATAATGTAAACTTTGAATTATGATCATGTGTAGTCTACTAAACTGTAACGAATAATGTAAACTTGGAATTTTGATAATGTGTAGTCTACTAAACTTTAACGAATAATGTAAACTTGGAATTATGATAATGTGTTGTCTACTAAACTGTTACCTGTATTGGAAACGAACAATGTAAACCTTGAATATGATCATGTGCAATCTACTAAACTGTGTGTGTGGTTGTTCCGGGTGTGACACAGCTGTAGGGGACGACCCACCACTCATGTAAAAGGTGTCACGGACGGCCTTGTCTGGTGCTGGGGTGACGTGTTCTGTATAGAGAATATGGCTCAGCAGAGGAAAGTGTAGGGGGAGAAATTTGAAGTATAGAAATGAATGGAAAGGGAAAGTCCATTGTAGGGGAAGAGAGTAGTGAAGGGCTCAGTGGAGGGGAAAGGGCAAATAATAGGGGCTGTAAAGGTTGAGGAAGACTTGGAGGGACTCAGCGGAGACATGATATTATTACCACTAGTGATGTTGGGGTGAAAATAAACCTTATGGACAGGAATATAAGAGGAGGAGGAGCCCAGTAAAGGGAATGGAAAGGAGGGAAGGGGCCCAATTGAGGAGCCTCATTGGAGGGGAGTGACCCGAGTGAGGGGCCGGTAGGAGGGAGTGAACAAACAGTGGAGAAGTCTTCCTCTGTATTTAGTGTGAACTCAGTAAAAGGTGATTAGTTATAGCTGAGGAGGAGAGTTACAAATTTAGAGGACATGGAGAGGGATGTGAATATTATGAGTCAGCAGTCCAGTTGTCAGTCAACCGTGTGTGTGTGTGTGTGTAAAGCAAACAGCCAAACTCTAGCATGAAGACGATGTTATGTAGAGGATGAGGCCCGTCCCCCTGACACTCCTCTCCAAACATATACTCATGTTGTCACACTCGTACGGTGATCGCGTTACTACTGTGTTATTTATTCATCATGTCATTGATGTCTGGATGGTGTCACAGTACTGTATCAATATTGGTTGTGTTCTAAAGAATTATGTGTAGATTCATTTTACCATTGCTTGGGGTGTAACGGTGATGCAACTCGTTATACAGAAATAGTTCTACTGTTCTTGTCTCTGGTCGCGTATTAGTGTTGCTGGTGACACTGTATTTTGTGACTTGTTGCTACATCTTTATATTTGTACTAATTGATATGATCGGTCTAGTCCTTTTCTTGATAGAAGTGTGAGATTCAGAATGCTAGGAACTACTTGTAACTCAAATGAAATTCCCCACCCAGCTCTGTTCTGTGATCTATCTTTAGGGCCTTCCCACTCTGGTAAGGAATAATCTTGGCCCTTCCCCCTCGTGTCGGAGCTTGTGTGCCTATAGGTGTGGCGGAGCAAGGAGGTGAGGGACCAGAGTGGGTGTGACGGGATGGAGACGAGCCAGAGATGGCAGTGGCCGGGGAGGGATTGGGGCACAAGAGGCAAGGGGAGGGAGAGTGAGGATGAGGTAGGCAGCGCCCTAGAAGGCCCCATAAGGTGGCGGGTGTGCAGTTGGCGGGTCGCTCACCTCCCTCATCAAGGTCACGCCCCCCCCCCCTCTACCACTCCACTCAGCCCCCTGCAGCCCCACACAGCCAGCCCCTTGCCCCGTCCCCCCTGCCGCCCCACACAGCCAGCCCCTTGCCTCGTCCCCCTGCCGCCCCACGTAGCCAGCCCCTTGCCACTTTCACCCCATGTTGTCTCGTCCCCTTCCCCCATTACTGCCTCAGGCCTCACCCCGAGTATATTCCTATCTCCTTGCTTCCACCAACACCATGTTTTTGGAACACATGCTCGCCCCGTTTACCCACTGCCACGCTCCTCGGGTTTCTGCCACGCCCCCTTGACCATCTCACACGCCGTTTGACCTCTGCCCACTACATTTCTGATCTTTACCACGCCCTCTCTGACCTCTGCCACTCCCTCTCTGACCTCTGCCACTCCCTCTCTGATCTTTACCACGCCCTCTCTGACCTCTGCCACTCCCTCTCTGACCTTTACCACTCCCCTCTCTGACCTCTGCCACTCCCTCTCTGATGTTTACCACGCCCTTCCCTACACGTTTCATGGCTGCTGTATAATTGGAGAAGAATAGAATGGGACACGTGCGATAACAACAAACAGTAACACTTGGTTGTCATGTATTTGGACTGTTCATGATTCATACCCATTATTCTCAAGTTAAATATGCCTAGTGTGTATAAATTTTTTGACTGTTCCTATTGTTATTTTTTCTTTCCATTTCTCTCCTGGAATTAAGCTTGTTTCGTTTGTTTTTTAGTGTATAGCTCTGTTTCCATAGTTGACGTTTCTTGCTTTAATTAAATATAGATACGAGAGGAAGAGGTAGGACAAAAATGAGTGAGGAGGTGAGATAAGAAATTAAATGAGTGGTGTGGAAGTTAGGTGAGGACAAGGAATGATGAGTGAGGAGGTTAGATAGGCAATGAGGGGAATGAGTGAGGAGGTGAGATAGGCAATGAGGGGAATGAGTGAGGAGGTGAGATAAGACATGAGGGGAATGAGTGAGGAGGTGAGATGGAATATGAGGGGAATGAGTGAGGAGGTGAAATAGAATATGAGGAGAATGAGTGAGGAGGTGAGATAGGCAATGAGGAGAATGAGTGAGTAGGTGAGATAGGCAATGAGGGGAATGAGTGAGGAGGTGAGATAAGCAATGAGGGGAATGAGTGAGGAGTTGAGATGGAATATGAGGAGAATGAGTGAGGAGGTGAGATAAGCAATGAGGGGAATGAGTGAGGAGGTGAGATAGGCAATGAGGGGAATGAGTGAGGAGGTGAGATAGGCAATGAGGGGAATGAGTGAGGAGGTGAGATGGAATATGAGGGGAATGAGTGAGGAGGTGAGATAGGCAATGAGGGGAATGAGTGAGGAGGTGAGATGGAATATGAGGGGAATGAGTGAGGAGGTGAGATAGGCAATGAGGGGAATGAGTGAGGAGGTGAGGTAAGACATGAGAGGAATGAGTGAGGAGGTGAGGTGAGACATGAGGGGAATGAGTGTGGAGGTGAGATAGGCAATGAGGGGAATGAGTGAGGAGGTGAGATAGGCAATGAGGGGAATGAGTGAGGAGGTGAGATGAGACATGAGGGGAATGAGTGAGGAGGTAAGATAGGCAATGAGGGGAATGAGTGAGGAGGTGAGATAGGCAATGAGGGGAATGAGTGAGGAGGTAAGATAGGCAATGAGGGGAATGAGTGAGGAGGTGAGATGAGACATGAGGGAATGAGTGAGGAGGTGAGATGAGACATGAGGGGAATGAGTGAGGAGGTGAGATAGGCAATGAGGGGAATGAGTGAGGAGGTGAGATAGGCAATGAGGGGAATGAGTGAGGAGGTGAGATGAGACATGAGGGGAATGAGTGAGGCAGGAGAGTATATCACAAGACACTGGTATGATGGGCGGGCTCTTGATGATCCTCCTCTCCCACCCCGCTCTCACACACCTACCTCTCTCCTCTCCCATCCCATTCCCCCCTCTTCCATCCCCTCCCCTCTCCTCCCCCCCCTCTCCTCTCCTCCTCCCCCCCTTCTCCTCCTCCCCCCCTTCTCCTCCTCCCCCCCTCTTCCATCCCATCGCCTCTCCTCCCCCCTCTTCCATCCCATCCCCCCTCTTCCATCCCATCCCCTCTCTCCTCTCCCACGCCTCTCCTCCCTCGCTCTCACAAGCCTCTCTCCTCTCCCTCGCTCTCACAAACCTCTCTCCTCTCCCTCGCTCTCACAAACCTCTTCCTCTCCCTCGCTCTCACAAACCTCTTCCTCTCCCTCGCTCTCACAAACCTCTCTCCACTCCCCCGCTCTCACAAACCTCTCTCCACTCCCCCGCTCTCACAAACCTCTCTCCACTCCGCTCTCACAAACCTCTCTCCACTCCCCCGCTCTCACAAACCTCTCCACTCCCCCGCTCTCACAAACCTCTCTCCACTCCTCCGCTCTCACAAACCTCTCTCTCACACACACACACACACACACACCTCTCCCCCGCCCTCACAAACATCTCCACTCTCCCACTTGCATTCCCCTATCTATCCCTCTGAACCACAACCCCCTCTCTTACTACCCCCCCCCCCACCTCTCTTACTACTACCCCTCCTCTTCTCTTACTACCCCCCCTCCTCTTCTCTTACTACCCCCCCTCCTCTCGTACTACCCCCCCTCTCTTACTACCCCCCCTCCCCACCTCTCTTACTACCCCCCCTCCCCCACCTCTCTTACTACCCCCCCTCCCCCACCTCTCTTACTACCCCCCCTCCCCCACCTCTCTTACTACCCCCCCACCTCTCTTACTACCCCCCCTCTCCTCTCTTACTATCCCCCCTCTCCCCTCTTACCCCCCCCCCCCCCTCGCCCTCTATCGTTCTACTCCCACATTCTCAAGTATCCAAGCACTTTGTCTCGCTAATTACCTTGCTGCTTGCTGAGGAGGGCTGGCCAAGAGGGGTAATATAAAACTAGTAGTTATCTATCACTGTGTGTGTGTGTGTTTTTTTTTTTTTTTTATGATATTCCTTTGGTAGATCATTTTTTTTTTTTTTAGATATCTTGTCACTGTTTTTTTTTTTTTTTTTTTTTTTTTTAGATATCTTGTCACTGTTTTTTTTTTATGATATTCCTTTGGTAGATCACTGTTTTTTTTTTTGTTTTTTTTTTAGATATCTTGTCACTTTTTTTTGTGATATTCCTGTGGTAGATCAGTTTATTTTGTTTTTTAGATATTTTGTCACTGTTTTTTCAGTTTTTTTTTATGATATTCCATTGGTAGATTACTTTTTTTGTTTTAGATATCTTGTCACTGTTTTTTTTTTATGATATTCCTTTGGTAGATTACTTTTTTTGTTTTAGATATCTTGTCAAGGAGTTTTAAATTATACATACATAATATAGTCTTTATTGACGACAGTGGGAAAGCAAAATCATATAAAGGTGATTTTTTCATTAATAAGCAGATTCTGAAAGGCAGGTGCACCAGGCTAGATAATTATAAACAAAACAAAATATTCACGACACTCGACGCAATGAAGTTGAAAATATCATTGTTGATTTTTTTTCCATGAGTCACGTTCGACAAATGAAAACAAACAAACAAATGAAAACATAAACATTAAACTAGAAGAGCTAGAATTTCTGTTGAGTGCTTCCTTTTTTTTTTTTTTTTTTTTTTTTTCATCTAGTTGAGACTTAGATAATGTGATCGATTATGTTGTTATGATTAGTTGCGTCTGGGCTATACATTCTCACCACCAGTGTTGATCACAGCTTGCAAGATGGGCATGTAAGTTCACTAATCAAGAACCAATTACAGCACATCTCACGCATCCATCCATCCATCTGTTATGTTATTATTTTCTCTTGTTTCACACCATAATGATTGGAATTTTTGTTATCTGTTATTCTGTTATGATCATCTTTGTTTGTATTAGTGTTCTGTCATGTTGCGAGGTACGGTATAAAGAACACTATAAATTTTTTGTTTATAGTGTTCTTTTTTCCCTGTTGTTGTGTATTTATTTGTTTTCTCAATTTCAGTCTCAATCTTTCACATCTGTAGACCAACAACCCTTACCTCTTTTCACTTCCTTTATCGCCTATGTATCTCCCTACTTTGTTCCTCCTTCATCGCCTATATATCTCCCTACTTTGTTCCTCCTTCATCGCCTATATATCTCCCTACTTTGTTCCTCCTTCATCGCCTATATATCTCCCTACTTTGTTCCTCCTTCATCGCCTATATATCTCCCTACTTTGTTCCTCCTTCATCGCCTATATATCTCCCTACTTTGTTCCTCCTTCATCGCCTATATATCTCCCTACTTTGTTCCTCCTTCATCGCCTATATATCTCCCTACTTTGTTCCTCCTTCATCGCCTATATATCTCCCTACTTTGTTCCTCCTTCATCGCCTATATATCTCCCTACTTTGTTCCTCCTTCATCGCCTATATACTCCTTCCTCCCTCCCTACT